>JAECUM010059681.1:0-19629 GCA_016617855.1 Megalonaias nervosa
CTGGTAACCAAACTTGCTTCTGTGAACTATACAATATAATCGCTTCAGTTACTCTCAACGATATTAAAAATCCAGCATCAAGCATATACCGCAATAGTACTATCGGAACCCAACATCGCTCTGAAAAATGTTTTCCGAACCAAGTATAAGTAATTGCATGGAGATCTTCTCTAAACTCGAATGATTCTACGTGAGCAAATCCTGTTAAGTCAAAATCTGGTAAGAGTCCGTTTATCGCAACCCTGGTCATGTCATGTGTAGGATGTCCGAATCTCTTAAAGTATTTAGAACATACTCCATATCCAAGAAAACTTCCAGGATAACACGCTACCATATCAACCGAGATAACATCACTATGGTTGTATTTGGTGTTCCATAATCCACCGTGACCATATTCTATACAGCTTTTCTTGACATCTTCAAGGAATTCCGATCGTGTTGGTTTCCATGAATTTCTCTCCTGAGCGAAATGAGCCGCTACAGATGGAACTGTAAAACAATTATTTAATAATTGTCTAACTTTGACATCGTCTGAAGTATATTTCAGCTCAAGATGTTCCATTTCCTCATGGAGAGATTTTGTACGATAAATATCACCATTGGGTCGTACAAATTGATCATAATGATTATACTCAGAACTCTGAAATAACCAAACAGAAACAGGATCGGTTTTACTAATATTTTTAATAAAATCAAAAATATCACCGTCATAAAATTTAACTGTTCTATCTCGTGGAAATATTGTTACAGCAGCAGTCCATGCGTGCGCGTTATGATCAATAATATCTATCGGAGTTCCATTTTTTGTATACTTCGGTTTGTACAAAATCTCTCCGGTTAATGTTTTTACTGTTATTGGAAATCTTAATTTTTTCTCTAGCTCAGCGACATCTTTGATAGACGCTGCGGTATCTTTAACCGACTCTGCCCAGTCATTTATTTTTTTACGTCTTAAATCAGTTAAACCATTACCACGTATCGCGTTTGTAAAGTGTTCTGTAACTCGTTCAGCTACACAGTTTATTCTTGACTCTGACAATCTCATAGGTTTTAGATCCCCGACGTCAGGTTTATCATTCAGCGGAAATATTCCATAGACAACAGCAGTTACAGGGTACGATTTCTCATAATACGGTTTATCAATGCCAGTAAGTATTCCGGGTTTAGATTTATTGTTTAAGAAAACAATACTACCGGACTGCACACGGACTGGATCAGGCTTATCACGAATAATCCAAATATCTTCTTCTGTATTTACAATAAATTTTATTAAAATAAAATATTTCTGATTATCAAGATGATTAATAATTACTTTTCCTCGTTTGTCATTCATCATATTAGTAACATTTCCAACTCTGAATGTTGACCATACATGAGCAGCACCATCGTCACGAAATTCCTTTTTTGCTTCACGAATACGTTCGGTTACATACTCATCCGTTAATGCCAGATCCTGCATCAAAGTACTAATTTTATATTCTGATAGTCTGTCAAGGTCAAATCTAGCAGGGGAAGGTTCAATAACAGATAATTCCTCCATATAATTAAAACAAATATTTAAATTAAAGTTTTAGTATATATAATGCTTGAAGCACAAAACAAATGTGCTTGGCTCAAAATTGGATATACTTCTACTTGTAATAAATCGTGTGTGAACAAATACTGCGGAAATCATGCACAAAGTATCAAAAATGGAAGTACAGGACCAATACCGTGTGTGAAATGCGGTGTTGGAGTCAGAGGAAAAACTCAATTGTGTCTAAAATGTGGCGGAAAAAAATACAGAGAACTAAAACGATATTATGACAAAAATAATAACACTGACTCTCCTATAAAGACCGAAGAAGTTTATTTGGCTAGATTTTCAAAAAACAATAATTTAGACAAATAATATTATATATATAATGGAACAAAACGAATTTGTGTCACATCCAATCATCACTAATTATGAAGCATCTCGTAATGGCATCATCAGGAATTGCAGGCTGAAAAAACCAGTCGGTAGTCTTAATAACACTGGTTATTTTATGTTTACTGCTGGAAAAAATAAATATTTATCACATATATTTACCTACGAGTGTTATTTTGGAATAATCAAAGATGGATATGTAGTTGATCACATCAATGGTGATAAGCTTGATAATTCGATTTCCAATTTACGAGTTACTACACAGAGTCAAAATTGTAAATTCGGAAACACAGGAAGGTGTAAATTATACAGAAAGAGAGCTATTAAATCCGTAAATACAGAGACTGGGGAAGAAATTAGTTTTGAATCGATTAATTCTGCTGCCAAATATTTTGATATACATCCCCAATCGGTACAATACGTGGCAGAGAATATACGGAAATCGGGCTTTTCCAAAAGATGTACACAAAAAATAAAATTTCAATACGTTTAGTCTACCGTATTTTTAATGTTACCAAATGATTACTTGATACCTACTGAAATATAATGGTTGAAATACAATATGAGATATCCACAATGCGAAACATATCCAAATCTATGATACCTACTGAAACGTTAATTTTGCCAAGGTTTTTGTTTAGCCATAATTACAGTCAGTGGTCCATCATTATCGCTATCATTTTCACTCGTATTTTCACTCGTATTTTCACAATGCTCTCTTAATTGTCTTATTCGAAAGTTCATGATCTTTTTCTGTTCGTATCCATGAGATAATTCTAGCTTGATTTTGTCAATAGCGTTTGAGAGAGGCACAAACAATTTTACCTGATCATCAGTGACAGTTGCCAATGACTTTAACATTCCTTGCTGGATAACTTTCATAAACCTGTAATCAGCGGATAGCGTGAATCTGTTCTCGTTTTTTCGTTGTTGTAATGAGTCAAAATCACATAGAATCTTTTCAGTATTAAGATTATCAGATACATTGATACCGTTATGTTGTAATTTTTTAATCGCAGAAACAATGACATTGATATTTTCAAAATTCATTATATAATAAGTGTTTATTTAATATAAAAATAATATTGTTTTACAAACATATATCACAACACAACTCCATATGAACTCCCAGCTTGTCATATAACATGCTGGCAAGTTCAGGAGCATTCTGAATTAATCCCCATGTGATCCCCTAAGGTGTCAAACAACATCTTAGTAGGACCAGAGGAAATTCCGAAAGACGAAACACAATCCCCATGTGATCCCCTAAGGTGTCAAACAACATCTTAGTAGGACCAGAGGTCACAATAAACTGATTGATGAACAATGATTATATTTACAGATGGTCATGTGATGTTGATTTTTGCGGACGGCACATTTTGACCTTTGTGAACTCACCGGTTGCCTTCTGACATCCGAGCAAGTTCAGAGGTCACATTTATGATTATATACAATGATGATTATGGTTATATACAATGATGATTATGGTTATATACAATGAAGATGATTATATGGTTATATACAATGATGATAATGGTTATATACAATGATGATTATATGGTTATATACAATGATGATTATGGTTATATACAATGAAGATGATTATATGGTTATATACAATGATGACACATGATTCTATGAACATGAAATATATACAAATGATGATGACGAGGGAATCTTGTCTACGTCCAACAGATTTTGTACACTCTCCCCCCATACAAAACCCCGGGAGTGTAAAAGGTACACCCCTCAAGGGTGTATGATAGGAGAGTGTATTTTGTCTGTTGTGGATTTCGAGGAAATGCTCCGGGTTCCCCCAATTAAATAGCATCAGTCGCCAAATGCAAGATAAATACCTTTAGCATTTTTGGAGACTCGAACACGCGAGAGACTGTAGAGCTTCGATCTACGTCCAACCGTCTTACCATTTCGGCCATTGTTCTCTTATCAATAATACAGTTGAATTTAAATATATTTACGCTGCTGCTTCACTAACAGCGATGCTTACAGAAAACAGATAGATCACTAAATAATTAACGAAAAACGATATATATCGTGTCCGTAGGGACTGAAACATCACAGTTTTCTGTGTAAAATAGAATTTTATACTTCTAGTTTCCAAAAAATATATATAATTCTGTATAACACTGAGTCTATGCGTAAAGCCGTAACAGCGGATATTGATTTAGTTATATTCCGGTTCTTAAAATAACCTACGCACAGCCGTTATGGAATAATCAATATGCAGCCACAGTCTTCTAGATTTCGATTATGCACGGATTTTATGTAAACAAAAGAATAATATTATAGACATCCGGATATTTTTTTTTGTTATAATAAAAAACGTATTATGATTTCACATACAGGTTTATATTTAGTACTTCATTTCTCGTGTCCAGAATGCGATTGCTTTGGTCTGTAAGTTTAAAGTGTATTCTTGATAATAACGGATTATGAACTCGCAGGCACACGGGATTAATTGGCTCTGATACAATTAACGAACCGGGAGGTACCAACGGGCTAAAACTGAATAATATGTACCCTTGCTGAGCCTGGCTAGACTTATAAAGATCTACCTGATAGCTACCTTCAATAACATCACATACCAGTTTGACTGCAATTGTTGTTGTTATATTTACAATACCTGGTGATATATGACGTCCGTCACCAAAGGGATTGTTATTGTGTTTTAGTATAACCGGTGGTGGGGCTATTTTTCTCCACGATTCAATTACTCCCGGATAATATTCTTCAATAAGATCATTTAATGATTTCTTCATTTCAGCGTTATTTAAATCTGGTATAATGAGTGTTTGTAAATCTTTTTCTGTTATTTTATAATGATCAAGAAATACTTGTTTAGATTCTGGATTTGTGTAACTATTTCCATCGAGTTTAGTCGCAGTGTTTATAATACTTCGATTAACGATGTATAAATCGAATAAGACTCCATTTAAATGTTTTATTGCCTCGATTATTTGCTGCTTTACACTTTCATTATAATGTTGTGATAATGAAATAAGTAAATTTCTTAAATCATTAAACGTTTTATCGTATTTTGGTTTAAGAGTATCTAAAAAATGTTTAATAAATCCTACATCAACAGTATAGAAACTAATCTTCGTCCTGGTGTCTGTGTTAAAAATAAATAATGCTTTATTCAACCTGGGGATCCTTTTACCATCAAAATCGGTAAAGTAATATCTATCGTCGTTTGGAAATCCAAATCTTGTATTACTCCATGGTTGTTTTCCTCGATATTATGGGTCTTTAATGAATTTTTCTTCACTCGTTTTAAATTCTTCTATTTTTGGTTCTGAAACTCCATTATAAACAGGTGGAATATCAGGCCATCCTAAAACGGATCTGATCGAACTTTGATAGATATCTACGAGGTAATCAGGAGAATTTATTTCAATAACCGCTGATAATGTTGGTTCATGAACAGTGATCGCTATTTTAGATTCTTTCCCTGTGATAGATTTAATTCTGCGTTGAAATTCATCATTAATCTGTTCTATTTGATAACTGCCCGTTGAAATTCCAACAACTTGCCAATCAGGTGTTCCATCTGGTTTATTTTTATTCGCAAATACCAGCGAATTATTTGGTTGTTGTCCACCAAACGGTTTTGATCTAATATTTGGCCAGCTATGATAAACACGTAATTGCGCTAATGCTATTTCCTTTGCTGGAATTGCGGTTGGAAAATTAACGCTAAATTCAGGACTGGTTGAACTTAATGATATCATAGTAGTTTTTGACGGCGTTGTATTAACTACGATCTGCTGAAGTAATTCGCGCGACTCTGACATTATTATTATCGTTATTATTTAATTCTCCATCTTTCCGTTATTGTCACTAGCAATTATGAACGCTTCATCGTAGGTTTTCATTATCGTTACAAACTCCTCATCGGATATTTTACCATCACTGAGATACGCTGAAAGATACGAGCATAATTTAGTGTATGCGGCTGTTGCTGTATGCAATTTCATTATATACTCGTTTAGTTTATCATTTGTACACGTAGATATTTTCTTAGCGATAATACTGAAAATACCTGCACATGTTGTTGCCGTTGAAACTATAATTGTCACAACTGCAGGCGCTGTCATCGTTATTGTTGATAGTAATAATCCAGTTCCAGCAATAACAGCAGAAACCGAGTATACCATTATATCAATAACAACCATACGTCGACGATATTTTTTTACCTTTATCGTGTAATCGTCGATGATATTTTGGTTTGACACTCACATAGTTGAGCGTATCTGTGACGTTGAACGTCGATAAATGACTCATGATTCATTATACTTATCTAGGTAACTAATTGAGGAGTTTCAGCTACAAACTCAATACACCACCAATAATCTGCTGTGGTTAACTTTTTATCATCCGCTATCAGCATAAACGTTTCCTCGACATCTTTATTTAATATTATGGATACAGTTCCAGAAAAACTATCGGTTGAATGACGCCATGTAAATGTGGTAAATATAGTAAATTTTTCAGCACAAAATATAGATAATCTGTATATACCAGTGACCTCTGCGGTATGTTTAAGGGTGTTATTTTCCGGTGTCCATGTTGCTTTTCCTGATGCGACTGTGTACACGATATTAATGATCTGCTTGTGAGGAATTTTAACGAGATTAGTTTTTTGAATAATATTAGGAATGCCACTAATGATATCTTTGAGTCTTGTGTTAATGTCAGCGAGATTAATAATAACATTTGGTGGAGTTCCAAAAAATTCATTAATATTTTTGTTTACATTTTTACGAAAATTTAGAAATGTTTGTATGTGACTATTATATTCAGTTCTAAATGCTGCAATTCCACCATTAATTGTCGTTAACGAAGTCGTTATTGAGACTTCCCTATCGTCGACATATTTTTTCGTTGCAGCGTCGAAATCTGTTTCTGGTGTTCTGAGATTACTAATACCATTATTATTCATGTCGAGAAATGCACGCATTATACCACCGCGCACTGACACGTATTTGGATTCTTGATCATCGACGTATTTTTTTGTTGCTGTGTCTGTATCTGCGATTGGATCTCCAAGATGTGTAATTTTTCTTCTTGACATAATAATGTCACCGGTAAATACATCACCAGTTTTCTTAACATAGTCGTTAACCGATTTACCGGAATCCTGTATTCTACCTTGATCAGTGAAAGTAACGATATTATTAACAACCGCATTGGGAATTCGTATAAGTACATCTAGTAGTTGTATATTACTCGTTTTTAATCGTCCTTGTTTGTCCTGAAAAACGACGACTTCATTTTGATCCACACTTGTGATATTTAATAAATCATCGATTTCATTTCTGAGCTGATCAAGAGCAGCATATTTAGATAAATCGATCTTCTCCTTATCCTTGCGAGTAGATCTTCCCTAAATGTCTACCATTATACTTACTGATATCAGTTTAAGTGTTATGACGTAGTGTAGTGAACGTGTGCACGACTTTATGAGGCGGTGCTGTTGATTTTGATACAGCATCAAGCACAGCGAGGGTTTCACGACCGCATATTGGAGGATCAGTTATTTTTGTGTTGGTAGCGTTGAATACCAGATTGGAATATCGCCGGTAACGTACTCTAAAAATTCTTTTGGTGGTGCTAATCCATACGAATCGAAATAAATAATTCCACGTGGATCAATTGCATATCCTACCCAGTGCGTGCCTGGTCCAGAGTTTTTATCGAGATTAATGATACCGGTTTCAATATTGTTTGGTCTTTTTGGTAATTGATCGCGTATAAAAACACCTCTGAAATTTTTTATTTTTAATTGCTTAGCAGCATTAAGTAAATCAAAATTGGACATGGGTGATATTAGTAAACTGTCCCTGGTAATCTTAGACCCTTTCTGTACCACGAATGCGGGGTTCCTGGTAATCTTAAACCTCTTCCCTTTTTTTTGATTCCTTGTCCGGTTGCTTTCTTTAACGCCATTCCAGCAGCTGTTCCAACAGCACCTAATGCAGCTGATTTTGCAACAGCTGGGGCTGCAGCTGCTATTAAAGCTGGTATAGCTGCGAGAGGCGGAAATATACCACCCGTTTTAGCGATGTCTTTGATGGCGCCCGCAGAAAGATTAAATTTAACGCCTTTATTTGATTTTTTAGCTTCATTGAAGTTTTTGAACTGACGCTCGGTCAACGATAGTTTATTTGCACCGGTCATCTGTTCTCGCTTTAGCGATATTTTTATTCCACAGTTATTTTTTGATGCTGATTGTAGCTTTTTAATCTGACCAGGAGTCAGACTTACACTAACGTGATGATATGACATTATTAATATTATGAACGATCTAATTACATGTTAATTACATATTTTCTACTGGGGCATCAATAACTCTCATTCGTCCACCAACACCTTCGAGTAACATCGATTTATCGCTGAGTATAACAGCAATTGCTCTGTAATTAACAATAACTCCTGTTACCACACGAGCTCGAAGATAAATATCTACAACAGATTGTCTTGTTAAATCTAAATGTTCAAGCGAAAAGTAATAAATCGGATACAGCGTTGTAAAATCTAACTGAGATATTTGTAAACCAGTATCAATATTTTGATCACGACCCATGAACGACATAAGACGATGATATACACGTGCTACATGATTTTGATCGAAATTTAACAAAATATCCTCGGATGGTTCTTGATGTCCATTTATCCTTAATGAAATCTCAGAAACACCGAGTTTGTCAAATATCATGTGACTATGTGTTTGATCGTTTACTCGTACAGCATTTTGAAACGCAATAAATATATGTCTTGGTGCAGAAACACCTTGCTGAGAAGCTATCTGCCATGTAAATAAACCATCAATTGCACTCTGAACAACATCTGTGGTCATTGTTAACCATGACAACGTTGATTTACCGCCTTGACTCATAAAAGATAACAACCGATCTTCTTCAGATATTGTTGGAGTCATCACTGGCATTCACAGGGAAAGTTTTGTTAGTATTACTATACCATCACCAGCACCAGCGGGTCGCCAGATTGCATCATTATCATTGCCTTTTCGTACAAGTACAACCGTATGTTTGGCTCCGAAAATGACTTTTCTGACATTTCTACAGAATCCAAAAATATGTGACAGTGGAATTGCACATGAAAATGCTCTCCTATTACCGCTTAACATTGATCGACGTGCTGCAAATCCTAAGTTGAAATTTGGATTAGAACCATGAACCACCGGCCATACATCAGCGTCAGCGTTATTGGCGAAGTTTCTTGGTCGTCTCATGTTATATTGATTGTTATCAGAGTGGTTAGAAGTATCCTTGACAAACATCATTGATGGACCAGCTGATCTTGAATAATCGTCGCTGTATCTCGCAAGACCAAGTATTGTTGTGGCAACATCGACGTCTTTCTGAATTGATTCAATATTTTTCCGTCGATCATGTACGTAGCGCTGTCAAATAACGCCATAATACCATTATTAACAAAACCAACCATAATATCAGCGGCGTATGCTACTGGTGCTGCAGGATTAGCGTTATTTATAATTTCACCTTCGACTTCAATAAATGCTTCAGCGGGTAAAAAATATCTACTTGTATCCTGAACCTGTAGTTCGATTCGTCCACGCTGATCTGGAATTCGTGCGTCGTAAGAATAATACTGATAATCGCGCACAGACTCATCTTTGATTACTGGTGCATCCATGTCAAACGCGGGGTCAGATATGCGCTTAAACATCTTTATTATTATCGTCTTCGTCTAACTCGAAGACCACTTCCTGCTATCAGACTAGCGGTTATATTTTTTTCCTTTTCCGACATCGGGATATCAGCTAACTCCGCTAGTTTTTGATTAGCGGCTTGATTTATTATTTTACTTACATTTGCGGGCATCACCTCAGTGCTAGGTAATTTCACAGGTTGAGGTCGGGCCGCTTGTGGTCTGCGTATTAATCGTGATAGCCTATCTTTAATTGCTGAGAATGCTTTGCTAGCAATATTACCAACAGCGCCTATACCCTTTTCACGAACAACATCAATAGATTTCATTCCTAGTTGCTTTTGGGGCTATCCTCCTAAACAAATCCTGAACAACATCACATAATCCATCTCCGTAGGTCATTTTGTATACCGGTAATCGAGAGTTTATTACCCTGACCATGGTAGGTCCACGAGTATTGTGTATGATCATTTTATTATTAAGTGACTTTATCACTAATTACGTACTTAATCACTATGATACTCATCGGCGATTTCATTAATGAGAGACCGATATACATTAATATCCATGATACCGCCTGTAAATAATCGTTTACAAATATCAGCTGCTTCATTAATGATTTCTGGGGAATTATTACCAGTTCGTTTTCCTCCAATGAGGATTTCTAGTCGATTGACATCAGCAAGAACGTTATTGGGACAAGTAATAAAACCACTTCCTAGACCACTTCCAGTTGCGCCAGAAGAAGTGTCTGACGGCCAATATTCTTCTTCTTCTTCTTCCTTACTTGTTGTTTTGACTGATTGTAATCGTTTTTTTCTTTTTCTAGTTGTTGTAGTTGTTCTTGTAGTTGTTGTTCTCGTTGTTGTAGTTGTTGTAGTTGTTGTTCTCGTTGTTGTCGTTCTTGTTGTAGTCGTGGTGATGATGGTAATTCTGGATAATCACGAAGTAATTGCTCAAATGGTTTTGGTGTTTTTTGTTTTGGAGGTTTTTGTAATTGTTTCATTTTTTCTTGTCGTTTTTGTTGTTTTTGTTGTCGTTCTTGTTGTTTTTTCTCCTCTCTTCTTGATTGAATTAAATTATCAATTTCCATAACATAACCCTGATATAATGGATCATTATCTCTAGCTTGTTCAACATTCATGCGTATGCGATATAAATATTTTTTCCATTGTCCAATTTTTTTAATATCTTTAGCGTGTTCAGGTTTCATTAATTTACTTCTTTGACTAAAACTATCCACAGCAAACTCAACTAGTTGATCTCGGTTCAATTTATTAATTGTCTTAACAGTTTCTTCATCAAATTTATTTATCAGTTCAGCAGTACTTAAACGACTCTTTAGTTTAGGGGCTGGTGCTTCAGCACCTTCTGCTTCATCACCTTCAAGTTGATCTTCATCCTCAGGTATTTCCGGGACTGGCATCGCAGCAGCTATTTCGGCTGGAAGTTCTTCAAGAATCTTTTTTGTTTTCTTAGTTCTTCTTGCTATTTTTTCAGTGGCTTCAGCTGTTTTCTCTAACACAGGTTGAATACCCTTAGTGGTCTCAGTGATAGGTTTAAATAATTTTTTTGTATCCTCTTCAAATTCGACTTGAGATTCCTGACGCGATTGTAGTTGTTGCTTAACAGAATCACGAACGGGTAGATATTTTTTAATTGCCTCTAGTCGCCCTCGAGCTAATTTAGCTGAATATGGTTCTCCAATACTCTTTATTGATAATATCTATACTGGCTGTTTAATTTACAGCAGCGGGGGGTGGGGTGGGGGGGGGGGTGGACGACAAAAAATTAAGTGACCAGATTGTGAAAAAATCAGAAAAAATCTGGTCAATTAGAGAAGTTTTCATTATTAAGACAAAAACTTTTTTTTCAACCTTCGTAGGAACCCTTAATTTCAAAAAATAAGGTCTCTACAATTAACCCAAAAAGTTGTAGGGTCCACCCTCCCTGCTGCTGAGCCTGGACCGCATTTTTACAATGGCTCAAGCAGGTAATAGAAGTACTGCAGTTTATGTATCCTTGTCAAAAGGGCCTGAACAGCCTGTATTAGGACCACTCCGGTGGCCTAGTGGTTACAGCGTCCGCCTCGGATGCGGGAGGTCGCGGGTTCGAACCCCGGCCGAGTCATACCAAAGAATTATACAAATGGTACTAACAGCTGTCTCGCTAGGCGCTCAGCATTAAGAGGTTAGTGTTAGGACTGGTCGGCCTGGTGTCAGGATAATGTGAATCGTGCTACATGTCTGCGGCACGATACCTCAGTGCTAGACAATACTATAAACTGCCACACTGCAGACATCGTAGTGATATGACTGAAATTTTTTTAAAGCTACGTTAAAAATCCAAATTACACACAAACACACACACACATACACACACACGCACACATATATACAGCATGTATTAGAAGTGGTACTGTTTGCATACGGTTGTCAACAGGACCGGGCCCGCCCGTTTAAAATGGTTAATCATGTAAAAGAACTATGTACCGCTGTGTATGTGTCCTTGTCAGCAGGGCCTGGAACATTTGTTCAAATAGGCTCAAACCTGTAATAGAAGTAATATTATTTATGGACTCTTGTCAACATGATCTGAAACACCTGTTTAAAAAGAGTCAAGCCTGTAATTGAAGTACTACTGTGTATGTATTCTTGTCAACATTGTTACACAGCACAACCGGATACAGATTGTACCGTTAGAGAAAGAATACAAGGTATCATTAAGAAGACAAGCAGATAATAATCGGCATGGTTTGATTAAAGTTTTGTCTTCTGTAGAAGACAGATAATGATTCGGTCGATACGGATTTTTGAAATGTGCACTTATTTTATCAGACAGAAATATAATTGAAGAGGAAGATAAGAAATCTGAATGTTTCTTGGATATGTTATACTATTTATTCGTTACATTATCAGTTTAATCGTTTTCATCAACTGCTTCTTCGTTATCTTCTTCTTCAAGGGATACATTTATGGTCAAATATTAAGCGTACTTCTTTCTTTCGTTTCTTTTTTAATCTAATTCACATATGTGATTTTTAATCTTAAATGTTCCATTAGTGTAACAATAATACAAATTTTAGTAATAACCATATACTGCCTTACTTTAACTGTAGTGTTAAACTTTGCATGATAATATTTCACATCGAGACAAGAGTATGTAGTGAATAACGTTTGAGTCTTTTGTCTCTTTACCACAATATTTTGATCAGAGAGAGAGAGAGAGAGAGAGAGAGAGAGAGAGAGAGAGAGAGAGATTCCATCTCGGCCAGTCATAATGTCTTTTATTTGAGATTGGATGTAATTTCGCAATATTGAACTTTGCTTCTTCCGGTTACCTTATTTAGCTACTTTAGTGTATGTAACTGCCCACCGAAAGTCGGTGGATTATGGGTTATCCCATTTCATTGACGCCGATAACAAAATGCCGATAACTGAGCCATTAAAGTACAAGAGATACAAGTGCAAGTTTCAATTTGTCATCTATCTACGTTTCTGTCTTTAACATATAAAGTGAAATTGCATAAACCGAATGACTAGCTCAATCCCAGTGTGAAACATTCTCTAGTTTGACCTATAGAAAACCGTAAAGCCATGTGTCTAGATTTATGTGCGTATTTTGTTTTAATCCCCCCCCCCCCCGTGTATCGTAAAGAAATCCCATAACTACTTCACGTAAGTTGTTATGACAATATTTTCATGCAGTATAAGAAAATCTTCAATCATTGATATGCATACAATACAACCATGTCCTCTCTATTGGACTAATGGGCCATTAATAGCTGGGCAATACAACTATCTACCTTAATATAACGTAAATTTGCAAATGGATTTCAGAATAAATTTGTTTCATTTATCAAATCAGATACAAAGTTTTCACAAGCTGCGCCTAACGTATCGTTAGGAGCAGCTGGGGAAATCTTTGTATTTGATTTAATAATGACATATTAATATGTGAACAAATACTATAATATCGCAATTTGTATTGGTAAAATTTTTCCATATTGGAATTTGCAATTTCCACTCTAACTGTATTATTTTGTTTGGTTGACAAAGTACTTCTGTTTACCAAATATAACTGTTTTATTACCAAATTACACCGCACCCATGGAGTCAAATGCGTGTTTTAGTTAAAAATGACACTCGAATATGCATAAACTACACAGGATATTGGCAAGAATGGGATCGATTGGAAGTGAATTGAGTGTAAGGTAGCACCATATCCTACGAAACTGGCAAGGGAGGAACGTTTCTAGGCATTGTACTATACCCTTGTCGTGTTTAAGTGTCCATACCACAAAGTATTAAAATCTAGGTAAGCTATCAATATCGATTGATTTGTCAAATAGTTACCTTTCTGTTGCAGCCGCTTGCTAACAACGGAATCGCATTTTTAATTCGACATGCTACACGCAAGTGCAAAACCCTCACATGTAATGTGCTTGTTCAGTGATAAGATCAAAAGCATTTTGTCATATTTTCTAATTAGCGTTTCTTACGAAAGATGTGTAATTATATGCTTTATCAAAATTGTAAAAATTTTCGGTGACGAATTGCTTATAAGAACTGACCAATCAGATTGGCTGATGATGCAATATAGGTGGGGGCCTGCTGGATCTTACGCATGACATGTCAACTCGATTTGAACATGCATAAGCTTTATATATAAACTTGATTCCGCGATAGAGTCATAAATGTTTGACGAATCGACTTAGGTAAGTTATACCTTGCATACATTTATCTGCTTTTATTGGTATGGACACTTGAACACTAAGGTACCAAACACAGTACTGCCAAGTTTTCATCCACATCATTGCGAGATCACGGTGAGTCCATACATCCTACCCCTGCCTCCACTCTCAGCCCAAATATCCTCCGACCACATCCACTCCCAGTCCATATATCCTACCACCCGCCTCCACTCCCAGCCCATATATCCTACCCCCGCCTCCACTCTCAGTCTTCACATTATGTTCCAAGCTACTAAAACATGAGTATTGGAAATACTTGGTTGAAGCATGTTCAGATATGGTTGTTTGATATTTATACCAGACACCACATCATGCCAAATCTAGCCTTATTTGGGTGTTTCATCAAGCCACATTTGTTTTGTACGTCCACAGTTAGCCATGTTTCGAAATACTAAGGCATGCGTTTTTTCCAAGTTATTTTTAATCCCCATTCATTGCTATATTATTAAAAGATGTTTAGCAATGTTTGAATTTCTACGCAATTTCAAGAAATAATATATAGTCATCAGTGTACAAAGCATAACATGTTTTAACAGACCACTATATCAATATCAAATTATCTTTCATGTTTTTGTTTAAATGTGGGGTGATTACACAACAAAATCGACATGACGACAGGAAATACGTTTTTAAAAAAATGCTTGATTCTTTCATTATGCGAGAAAAGTTATTGGAGCGCGAAGGACTTTTTTAAAATGTGGATGATTTAATAATTATAATTCCATATAATGGCTCTGCTATACATTTCAAGAACTACCATCATTAATTTCTTGTTGTGTTATGTATTCTGATTTTGAAATTGCAATAGTGCCAGATTTAGCGCTTAAAAGCTTAACTGATACCAAGCTAAACATGTGTGATACAGACAGGCATGTAAATGCCTTATATGGAGCACACCTTTCGTTCTCTACCAACGGGATACCTAGCTGAAGTTAATTCATATCATTATTATTGTGCCAAATATTATATGTTTCCTAGTGGAACAAACATATCAGCCATAATCATGGACAAATAAATAAAACACATTATATCAGGGCTTTGTTTGTACCCCTGATCACTTCACATGAAATATGAACAAACAGTTTACAGAGGCACCGATTGTATCAAAATGTTGATCTTTGCATTGGGACAGTCTGTGAAAAGCGTCTCCTATGAATAAAGTTCCAGAATCGTCCAACCTATGATATTCAAGGGGAAGGTGAAAAACATTTCAATTCAATCAATATACATGTTAACTCTTTGAGAAGAGAAATATTAACGATAAAGTTCGTGACACAAGAAGCAGGACCACATCATTTAACATGCATTTATTGATGTTCTGTTAATTATCCGAATACATATCGCTCCATTCATAATTCGTCCGGTTAAGATAGTGATCTGTCCATGAACGTATTAAACGAAAATGATCCAGGTGAAGAAGTAAAAGTACTACCAAACAAAGACGACATATATATTTCATTCAGATTAGGATTTCATTGCTGAAAGGTTAGTGAACGAAGATGAAAAATAATGATTAAGATGGCATTCACGTATGCAGACAGATACAAATTCGTATTACAACTTATAGAAAAGCTGTGTGAAAGCTTTTTTTCATAACAATTGTTCAGCGAAACGCTGAAACAGTGTATTAATATTTCATTAGAGTTACGCAGTTAGGCAAAGCTACAGTCGAACTATTTCAGGATGGCATTTACCGATATCAATACAATGATAACATTGAATGTTTTAAGAAATAACAATACTACTAACGTATAAATTATTCCAACCACTTAAAATCACGGAAAGTTCCAGCTGCAAAGAGCTATTCGAGATTACTAACAAGCTAATGTCAAGGAACAAATGTACACCACTTCCAACTACGTTCTCTCTAGTCGACCTTCCGGACCTGTTTGCAAATTTCTTCCGTGACAAAGTACAAACCATCAGAGATAAACTTGACAACACAATTTCAATTGACTCGTCGTCACCATACAGTTGCGATACAGAATTTCAGCAGCAACTGTTAGCAGCATATGAACCTGTCTCTATGGATTTATGAACTTAGACACAAAGACACAGTGATCTCATTCAAGAGCGCTCTTAAAACTCACCTATTTCAACTGCAAGAACAGACTTAAAGACCTAATGTTTCCTTACCTTAAATATTTACAACATGTTTTCTGTTTTCTAATTTCATGGTGTTTGTTTTTAGTTTTGTAACCATATCATTATATATGTTTTATAAGTGTTGTCAAATGTTGTAAAGCGCTCAGAGCTTCTAAAGATTAGGAGCTATACAAGTCCTCATTATTATTATTATTATTATTATTATTATTATTATTAAATGTAAGCCATATAACTATGTAAGGAACATTTTATCCATCAAATACTTGTAAATTTGAATGAGAATTGCGTAGAGAAAGATACACTGACAATATGTGACATTTGGAGGAAGTTAGAATTGCATTTATAGAAGGTTACAAATTATACCCTCGTACCTTTATAGTGTACCAGAACTAGTTCTTGATGCAATATTGCATAATTCAGATGTAGAATTATAATTTTTCACAGATTATAACATGCTTCTTAATATCCAGTAAGTTCAATAAGAGGTGGAAATTGCATGACATCACATAGATAAGCTGAAGTAAAAATAACGAATACTATTTGTACAGAAAGCTAGCATACAAATGTTGGCAAAAAAGTAACCGAGGTCAAGGTCATATAGATTATTTCCTAATCATTGACATCATCTGTTGTTGGAAAATTGGGGCACGAGTCAATAACATGCCGGGAAAATGTTATGATGAGTATCTGATGAAAATAAAATGGATAGATAAAAGTATTAGTTCGGAATTCCGGTTGAATTTTACGCAGTTTATGTGGTTGTTTTGGTTTTGGAGATTCTCTTATAGCTAATTCACAAACTAATCACCAATTCTCTCCTAGCTATTTCACAGACTAACCACCAATTCTCTTCTAGTTATTTCACAGACTAACCACCAAATCTCTTCTAGCTATTTCACAGACTAACCACCAATTCTCTTCTAGCTATTTCACAGACTAACCACCACTTCTCTTCTAGCTATTTCACAGACTTACCACCAATTCCAGAGAAATTAGTTCCAGAAGAAACTTATTCATCTCCATTCTAAAATTAAAAAAAGGTTTTTTGTTGATTGCAAGGGTACAAAACTGAAGGTGATGTACATTGAAAACTTTTGTCATTCACTGTCATAAAATCTGAAACTCTACGCATACAATTTTAAACTTAAAAGTATACAGTCATATAAAGTCATCCTGTTTATAAAACAGCCATGGTATATGTGTTATATTTAACTAAAACTTTGAAACAAGAAAAACATGTTTCACAAAACAAAACAAATAATAAATGATCTCAAGAGCGATTAATAGCCGTGTGTTTCGTACAAAGTAAGAAAATTTGAGTAAACTAACACCAATAGAAGTAATTATAAAAGCTAAACGTTTTCAAACGTCAAAATGATTTATAAGTTTTCAAGGAGAAAGATTATTGACGATAAATAAGTGCAAGTCAGTCTAAAAGTGACAAATGGTCTAGGCGAAACTCTGTTGCACGCACATTCTGAGGAGACACGAAAGTATAGCTCACGTCTAGTCTACGCTTTTGAACAAGGATTAGCGTGTGAGATGTTACAACTCAATATAATTTAAGGTAATTTTGTGCAGGCTAAGATGTGTGTGTGTGTGTCTGTGTGTGTGTGTGTGTGTGTGTGTGTGTGTGTGTGTGTGTGTGTGTGTGATTTGGATTTTTAATGTAGCTTTAACAATGTTTCAGTCATATCGCTACGATATCTGCAGTGTGGCAGTTTATAGTGATGTCTAGCACTGGGGCACCAGGCCACAGGCATATAGTATCATGTCCCACCCAGTCACATTATAATGACACCAGGCCGACTAGTCCTAACACTAACCTCTTAATGCTGAGCGCGTAGCGAGGCGGCTGTTAGTACCATTTTTATAAGTCTTTGGTATGACTTGGCTGGGGTTCGAACCGCGACCTCCTGCACCCGAGGCAGACGCTCTAACCACTAGTCCACCGGAGATGTACAACTCGATAGAATTTAAGATAATGTTGTGCAGGCTAAGATACCAAAATGGTTCACAAATATATTTAATGGTCAATCTAAATTGATATACACGTTTATTTTCTTGTTCTAAATGTATACATGTGCCGTCTGCGTCCAATATTTGCAATGTCTAAGCCACTGTTGTATACATATGTTCAAAGAGATATAAATCCAAAATTTACGGTATTATTGAGATTTCCAAAGACGGTTCACTACCTCTGTTGCTTGAAAATATAGACTGGCCCAAGCAAACATGACGACAGTGTTGCTCAAGAAACTCCCATTTGATTCGAAACGCCAAAAATTCGACAGCTTTGGGATCCTCTGGTTACAATCAGCTTAAAACTTTAAATCAATGAATTAAATTACTAATTTTTGTACACATTTTATATCCTTTATGCCACCTGTTTTCAAAAGAGGTACGGATGAAAACAAACGGAATGGTGTGAGAATACTATAACAGTTTTAATCTAAAACATATGCAAGACGGAAATCACAGTTGTACTATTGTGGGTAAATCCACCCCAAAAATAGTACCCGTTCGTAGATATTTGCAAGAAAACTATAATGTTTTATACCAATCCATCATCGGATGAACTTTAGAATACGATTTACTGGCTCGTACTTCAGAATCGAAACAAGATATTAAAACATTTGAGATTGCCTAGAAAAGCTGTCTCCAATTATACAGAGAGACAATAACCGCACCACTAACAGAACCTTTTCTGTGCTGAGTTTAATGTTACGAAAAGATTATGGGCAAATTTAATTTCAGAAATAAATTCTCCCATCTACACATTGATCTCTCCATTGCTCTCGTCATTGTTGTGTATGAAAGGCTGTCTAGTAATTGACCCATCGGAATATGCAGCACGTTTTGTCAATTCGTATGCATATCTATTTCAATAAACCAGCGTTGTATAATTATAGAATATTTCTGAGCAATTGTAGCAACACTCATGAGGATATTTCGAAAACCTCAAGCAAACGAAAAATGTTGCAAGTTGTGCGTATTCCATAAGTAGTAATAGGGGATACCATAGCGTCAATGGGAATTAGCATTACAGACCCCCCTGGGACCGTATAGCGTCAAGAAAAAAAAGTACACCCTGGGACCGTATAGCGTCAATGGAAATTTTGTATAGTGACTAGCACACCTTGGG
>JAECUM010059682.1:0-10350 GCA_016617855.1 Megalonaias nervosa
GTATGCAAAAGAGTGTTGTCCATATGATTTCATCTTCATAGTGGGGGAATAATGAGAATACGAGTGTCAGAAGAGGAGCGTAAGTATCTTGCAGGTGTGTACATGGGTGAGGTCAGATAGGTATGTTGGACTGGAGCCCGTCAGTGAAACGTAGCACAGAGAACAAATTTTGTGTTTAATTCTGGATCGTATGGATAGCCAGTGTAGGGTACAGAGCAGGGGAGAGGCGTGCTCTGATCGTGGTACTTTAAGGATGATTCGAGCAGCTGTATTTTGAACTTTTTGAAGTTTCTGAAGTAGATATTGAGACGAACCAGACAGAATTGAGTTACAATAATCCAGTCTTGAAAGTACCAAGGAACACACAAGTGTTTTAGCGGCATCAACTGAAAGATACTTGCGAATGGAGCTGATTCGTCTCAGCTCAAGATATGCAGCCTTGCATATGTTCATGACATGTTGGTGCAACGAGAGAGTACTGTCGAGAGTGACACCGAGGTTTCGTACTGACTGTGTGAATTTAATGTTTTGTTTTGTTTAGATCATTATTTTGTGTCGCTAGAATGGGTTTGGAATAATAATTTGAACTAATTAAGCTACAATTCTGTCTTAGCTGTCTTGTTGCAGTCGATGAGGACATGATCTTGATAAATTAGTTACCACACGCAAGATTAAAATAAAAAATGTTTGCTTTTATTATTTGTTTTAAGTTTCTTTTTTAATCCGAAACTTCATACACCACTTTGCTATGATGTGGCCAGTATGCCAGTAAATGTTCTTGATAAGTATGATTATGCATAATGTAGGTGGTTTGATAGATTCTTACATGAAATCTCGATGCTAATTCGTTCAAATAATTTAGATTAATAAGACAGCATCTTCCCTGGCGTATCAAGATAAATATAAAAAGTATTCCTTTTTCCAATTAGATCTTACTTAGTAAGTTGTCAAAAAAAAAAAACTCCTTAGGAAAACAAAGCATGTAGCACAATATGTTACATTCTTTAGAGACACGTCTGGTATTTTCTGAATCTGAGGAAAACAAAACTTATAATATTAAGTCTGCAGCAGAATTATGATTATCCAGAATCTTGTGGCGCTCTGGTGGACGCGAATGAATATATTTATATTTTGATATTCTTCAGACAGGAAAGATTTTCACTACTGGTAAAGAGTTTTTACATCAATGTGTACGAGTCAATCACTATGAAACCTGTATATTTCTTGTTAAATACTTTCGAAATGGCGGTTTCTGTCGAAAAGAGGTGGAATGAATGAATAACGATGTTTTTTAGAATTAATTTTATTTGCGTGAACTGTAATTTTTAATTGACACTTTTGCGAATGAATTCTTCAGAATGTGTCCAATTTGTAATTTGCTACCAATGTAATGTCGTTGATTGTTGGAAAGACATACTGGTACCTTTTTTAGTATTGAATTTAGTCGATATAAGGAAGGGAGTTCTCTTTTCGACACTGTTTGAAAGGATGTTTGATTATAGTCACAAATCAAATGTGAATACACATATCAAGACTGAGAGCGATTGATCTCTTTGACAAAAATTTTAAAGTTTATGGCGGACCTTTGTACATGAAGTATATGTGATTTGCTCTAAACAAACAATAAGAATACTGCATGGTTCTTTCTAAGCCTTATTTTACATTAAAAAAATTAAATTAAAAATTAACACATTTCAGTGCTTAGTTAATACAAATATCTGAAACAGTTACCTTTTCTTCTTTCATTAACAAAAGTCGATACAGTGACACTTAACGCGAAAGTCACACCTTATTACCATATGAAAATGAAGCTAATAAAGCAGTCACTGATTCTATTGATTGGAATTTACCAACAGGGGCATAGGGGGAAGATAAACAAAAGAAGACTCATTATGGACGTAATGGCCCATTTACCAATAGTCATTTTGATTGTTGTTCATTGGACATACAACAAACCAGCTAATTGTTGAAGATAAATACCACTTTCCAATGGCACTTACACAAAGAAACTAGTAATGTGATTCATGTGTGTCTCACTGTGTATTTCAGTTGCATGTTTCCAATTTAACATGTTCGGTATTTTCAGATATCTCTGAAAATAGTGTATTAAAAATTAGTCAATTATATAGCTTTCAGTTCTGTGAGTCAAATTGATGAATCAAATACAAATAGTTGAAAATCCAAAAAGTCTTTGGGAAATTTTACAATTTTAAAACATAAAAGGAAAAGCTGTAGACATGAGTCCCATACATCAAGTTGTGTTGAGAAACAATGACGAAAGGTAAATAATAGAAGATATGTTGAACAGCACTTTACGTAAAAGCGATCATGTTATTAGAACAGAAGCGCTCGTTCTTCTCTTCTAACCATGCAACTCGTATCATGTCTTGAACACATTTTCTGCAAGAAAGTATTTAACATCTGTGGGTATCTATATGAACTTTTTAATACCCGAGTAAGCTAAAATAATTCAAGTGACTATGTCGTACACCGCTATCACAGAATGTAGATGCACTTTTACCAGTGGACAACACGAGCATATACTCATATCGCGAACTAGATAATAGGGGGTCAATGCATATCAAATGAAGAATCATTTCCTCTACAGAAGCTATGCGGATAATACTTATAACGACTGTTTCTATTTTTGCATTGAAATCTAATAACTCAGCTTATTAAACAAAATCGGCACATTTGATGCATATATTTTAAATATTGATTTGACTAGGATTTATATTGTAATGTAAGTGGCAGGCAGTTATGCAATTTGTTCGAATAATGCTTATGAGTATGGCAAATATAGTAAAATACGCATGCGTCTTATATTAGGAAACTGTTAACAACTTCCAATTTTATATTTGAGATAAGAGATCCTTTTGCTGACATCATAGTAATTATCCAGTTAAATACAAACTATTACACGTGTTTTACTGTGGCTAGCACATGATCTTTGTAAACTTTGATTACAGATATTTAGTTGTATCATTCATACACTGAACAAATACTGGGATACTGATATACTAATAAGCGTGTAGTGTAGTGCATTATAGCCAATTAAATGTAAATTTATCAGGTTCAAGGTTTCTATAGAAACAAGGGTGATTCATGCAAGAAATTATATGTAATCGAAGCAAATAAAGAAAGTGTCACATTAACGTTTGCTTGGGTTATTTTCATAATTATTGTTCTAACCGACTTTGGCTCAACAGGTCAGTAGAGGGGATTGTAATGGTATTAGGTCAGGGTAAGCTTTATCAGCTGCACTTAGCACAGTTTAGCATACAGAATGAAGTAGAATTGTACCTAATGCAGACAGTCAATCATGATAGCACCTTTAGATAACTTCAAGCATCAGTTTCTCTCGCGAACTTTTCTTACAATATCACGTTGCTTTTATCGTCATAAAACAACATTTGATGTGATCGTCCTGCTCATTAGTGTAATGACAGAAAGCTTGAATATGTTGAAATCAACGTTAGCTCTTAAACGAAATTATCGTGCATGCATATTCTTTCATTCTTCATTCTTTCTGTTTCTGAATTAATTTTGTCCAGATGGGGTAGGTATAGGAATAGTGTCTGTTCATATAAATTAAAGAGCGAGGTGTATGGGCATAAGCGAGATTTGCATGTGCCATGACTCTTGAAACAAAATTAATGCAAAGAACAAAGTTTAAAATATAAATTTTAATAATTAATATCAGTTGTAGGAAAATCATATTTTAGGAATTATTTGAAAATAAAATCCTTGTGTCCTTCATTTCTGTTTAATTCTTTTCCTCATAGGAATATCTGTATTTCTTGCCGTAAGCTTAATATTTGTGGCCACGGCGGCTGCCAGACGACACAACCATCATCTTTACCGGGCCAATGCATCATTCTGCTATCCGTGCGAACGTAGCATGGTGGTAACAATGGTCGGGAATTCTGAATATAACCGGGCGGTACAGGAGGAGTGTCCAAATATTACCGATTTGACGGAAGTCTATATAAACGCTCTAACCAACGACACTGTGGAAATACGAGAAATACTAGAAAATGAACGAAGAAACATTGTAAGTGAAATATCGATTGTTTTGAAGAATCATTTGTGTACGTACAATTGTGTTATTTACATAAAAATGCACACATCTTTGCATCCATTTATACATAATGCACAGGAACACACAAGAAGCAATATTTCAGGCATATATTAATGCATTTACTGTCACGCTAAATTGTTCACGATCTCGTATGTATTTATTTCAGGAACGGCGCCATAATTATCCATATTTCATTCAGATGATAATACCTGGATTGGAGGATTCCAACATCAACCCGCTCATTCATGAGCTCAACGCTACACAAAATTACCTGGTATGCCCTACTTCTAATCTAGTTTTAAGTCCCTTCCACCTAAAACTTGTCAACACCGAGAGCTAGAAACAGACTCTACACGTGCAGTGCATTTGAAAAAAAGTTATTTTTCTGCGTTGACAGGAACCGTTTAAAGTTACGTTTTGAGATCTATTTCATTTCACATGGCTGACTTAGAGCCCATGACATTCTACAACAAGATTGCAGGTTAATATATACATTAAATTGCACAACACCAAAGTTCCAAGTACAATCGAAAACATGAATACGAAATTGTCATTTTCTAATTTTTAAATGATCATACTGACTTGTCTTACTATAACTGCAGGATAAGTACACCACACTGGTGTATCGAAAATTCGTCATGCTGGCATCACACCTGAGCGTTGTTGCAGAGTTGGAGATGATCACTTCGGACATACAAGTTATCTACAACAAATTTGGTCACACCCTCTGCAAAGTGAAACAATTCCGGACAGCTTTGGGTTTGAAGATGCCTCCACCAGACAAGTGTCACTACAACGGGTCTGTCTCCTTGCATAGCAGAGCAAAAAAGATCGGTTACTCCACTTTCGTACTGAAGCAAGGCGCCGATTTACTGACCAACATTCTACTAGAAATAAGGGATGTCGTATTGAGAAACATCATCGGATGCAAAATCAGGTGCAGACCTGAACTGCCGAAAACTCTTGAATGCCGAAAGGATTAACATTTGTTATGCTATTTTTGTTGATATTGTGGACTTTTTGCAATAATTATAAACTGTTTACATGTGACAGTAACAAAGAACTTTGCAGCCCGATACTAATCTCATTTGGATTTAAATACTTTTATTGATTGTATGCACCTCATTTCAATGCAAAAAGCAAAAGAAATCGAATCGCATCAAGAACAATTAGTAGAGCTTATCATTCGTTGATTTCCAGTAAATCAGCATAACAATGTTCCCTTTTGGTAGCTAAAATCTACCTAGCATGGATAATATGTTTCGTTGAAACTTCGTCTTCGTGAATAATGTCTTAAGTATTAAGTATTACGTAAACATTTTATAGACGCAGAATGTTAATAGAAAGAAAGACCATTTGTTGAATGTGTTTCAAAAAGTATCGCATTGAAGAAGTGTTCTTCAGAAATACAGCAAGCTAATAACAACTCGTGCTGTTAATGATCGCACGTTGGAGCCAATCAGTGGTCTTATAAGCATAAGTATAGACTATATTCACGAAATAGAAGGTTTTAACATGATGTCATGAACATTATTATTTTTATAGCCTCTTTACATTATTTTCAGGAACGACCGTTTTAAGCCACAGTATTAATTATGCCACAATATTCATATTTCTATATATTTATTGATAGAAACGCTCTTATAAAACTGTTCAAGTCGGTATATTTTTCAGGACCTATTTAATTTTATATTTATTGACGTTTTTCTATTCAATTGTAATTTACTGCACATTTTAATAAATAATAAAGAATTAAATATGAACATGCCTTAGTTTTATTTAAATCCCATTTTTGTAGGCGAAAGTCACATATTATAACATTGATGTAACGAGGAAATGCTATTATCCATTGCTGCGTTTCAGCATGCAACAGAATTCATGTACGTGCATGCTATTTTATATCGATTTATTTCTTCCGGCACTAGTGTGTAACGTGGTGTACTCTACAATGTCATATTAGCAAAATTGCATGTGCTCGTTTTGAGGGATCGCACCATTATTTCATTTTCATGGACAATAATGTAAAAATATTGAAAAATAGAAATAATTTCGTCATTCGATTGACATACAAATCTCACATGCTTCCATTCATTAGAGTCTGAAAATTTTCGGCCTTGAAAAACAGGTGTTTGTTGTTCTTCGTTCTGCTAAACATGGAGGGGGGCTGCCTTGTCTGTACCTTATAGCAAAGCCTCGCAACTAGAGTCCATATGGCTTCGTCATTAGGAAATTAAGTACACGAAGGATGGAAGGAATTATTTTATTTATTATTAACTGTACATAGATTGAGGTTTGTGAAATATATAATGGAAGAAAATTAAATCCGCTTACTTGGCAGTTGCAGCAGCTCAAAATATTTAGTACTCTTATTTTCCCCACCTCCATCCCTACCAGTAGACTGGTTCTCTATCTGTAAAGGAATTAGTTGTTCGGTATCTATTAGCTACATTTAGCAAACCACGTAAAGGATGGATGTAGCGAAACGGATTCTAATATATTTAAAAGTAGATAAAAGGAAGCAGCAAAAATTGTGTCAGAACTTGCCAGAAGTGTTAGTTCTGGCGTTTACTATAAAGAATGTGGTTGGCTACCTTCACAAGAGCGTAAGAAAGACCACACACGTGTTGCATTTTATAAAATGGCTAATACTAAAGACACTTTTTAAACAAAATAATTCCATTAACGGTTACTCAACGTAGGATTAGAGCTGTTCTTTTAACAAGCAGTTTAACGTTGATGTACCACTGTGTCGTTTACAGGAATCATATAGGTCTTTTCACTACTCAGCTATCAGATTATCCAAGAATCTACAGCAAAATATAAGCAAGTCCCTTTCTATGTCTGTCTTTGAAAACCAGTTAAACAAATATAAGTACGTGCTATCGTATTACACCATAAACGAAAGAAAAACATCTATGATACATGCAGCAACGTGGAATAAATGTTCAGTGTTTAAGGCTGGTTTGTTTTGAACCACAGTGCTGCCAATCCATTGTGAAGTTGATCTGAATCAGATGATGAAGCCTACCACTATTTTTTGAATGTACATTACACTTTAACCCTCGAATATTTGGATGAATAATCTGGACATTTCCGGTTCATATTTTCCTTTATATGATTTTGGTTGGTGATGATACTATGAACAGACTAACTTCATTTCAGACGTACTGACCACCTTTGCGCCTATAGAGTCAACAATAGAATCCAAGAAAATGAAATCAAAATGTGTATCTTCTCCTTAATATCATTGTCGTGGATTGTTATGTCTTGAACACTGTTATTATTATTCTTATTTTTCTGCTCGGATTTCCTGGCTTTTTCTCCACTGTTCATTATTTGACTAAGCAATATTCCTATACGTGTGTGTAAGTATGCATCTTGATGCAGGCGTGTAAGTGAATACGAATGCGTTTATGCACATGTACGTGTGTATGCATATGAACGAATATGCTTGAGCATCCATGCATGTATACATGCATATGTGCTTGCATATGCATCTGTATGTCTGTCTGTGTGTATATGTCTGTATATCTGTATGCATATATATTTACATCTATCCGTAGCTATTATACGACAATCCATATATGATTAAATTTCTTGGTCATAGGATTTCAGTATAGAGTTCCGGCCTCACCTTTCCGTATCCCTTTGTAATCTCGCACATCAAACAATTATTGGTTTAGATCATTAGAGGTCTTACAGTCATTCAAATAACATTTAAGTGTCTTTGTAAGATTCCTCTGATGCACGAGTGTGAGGTATAATTTATATCTCAAGACATAGGTCAATTATTTTAATCTTTACTTATTTTTAAGAGTTACACCAATGCCAATCCGTACAATGTAATGCTGAACGATCCCAGGAATGGAAAACGGTCTCAACGAAAGGGTATTTCCTCAAAAACATGATTGATTTCGTTTAAAGTTAACTTGATTATTGATATAAAACAGCACAATTCAGGATGTGCAAGGCTTGTTTTCGAACTTCAGTGTCTCCAAAGCGTCCTTAAACGTGCCGAAGGTATTTTGATGTTGATATACATCAATAACAAAGTCTTACTTTAAAGAGATTTGTCTTTTTGTGTTGTAATGAGAAAAACACATTGACATTAATTTTAGTTTAATATAAGCTAATTTCCCTTTCCTTATAATTTATGTTTGATTTTAAAATGTTAACGGTCTTTGTACTGCCATCGCGCGTCTTAGTTTTTGGGTCACGTGATAACACCTGCTGGGTATATATACGTGCCAACTGTGGCTGCAACGGTGGTGTGTTATGAAGCGGTATAATGTGAGGTCGACCCCTTGCAAATGAAGTAGTATAACCATCCCACCGGATCAAGCATATTTGGACATAGTTCGCCGGACAAGAAAGAGCCAGGCTGGGGAATCTTAAACGTGTAGGGACAAGGTCTTTCTTCGACCAGAATACAGGCGCTACAAGGCTCTTCCAAAATGCTCGAAAATCTTGGAATCGCGACTTTGCGAAAATACACATTTTAACTGAAGATATCTCTTCTCTCACCATCTCGCACTTTTCGTCTATCTGTCGATCTTGAGCAAGTAACGACGCGCGACCAAGACCCAGAAAGACGACCCTGTCGACTACTCATCGACTCACCCGATGACCTAGTCAACGACCTAGTCTGCGACGCCAATAGTATAGTGGGGCACTATACAGACAATGGGAATTAGCATTAGAGACCCCCCCTGGGGCACTATACGGACAAGATTTATACGGAAAAAAAATCACTCTGGGGTACTATACGGACAATGGGAATTTTGTATAGCGACTAGCATACCTTGGGCCTGTATACGGACAATGGAAATTTTCTATAGGGACAATAGGAATGGAACAGGTAGGGTGACGTCACGGTACTGGACACTTGCAACAATGTAGCAAGTACCGTGACTTCATGCCACCTGTTTAATTTCTATACAAAGTGTGATGCATTCGCGTTCGTGTCAGTGAATAGTAGAGTATGTTTTAAATTTTTTTAGGCAAGAAAGAATGAATCTTCTCGAGGCAGTGGAGTGGCCCTGAAAAGGGCCTTTGCTTTTTGCTACTATTGTCTCCAGTTCTTCCACCAGCTTCTTAATTTTCCAATGATTCCTTTCTTCGTCTTTTTCTTTTCTTCGTCTGGAATCCAGTGTGGATGTCCCATGTCTCTCAATTTTTTTCTGTATTTTCATCCAGTTTATGATCAGTGTTTCAAAGTCCTCTTTCTTTTTTTGGTTTTCCTTCTCCTTTCTCTCTTTTGTCCAGTGTCTTTGATTTTCGTCACCTCTTCTATCATTACTTTTTTAATCTTATCTTCTGCTTTTATTAATTGTTGTAAACCCCACTTGACAAAAGACCACTCTGACCAATTAAATGTATCTTGCAAGAATCTCCTCAGTTGGATGACAAGATCAAGGACTTCCTTCAATGTCCCCACTCTTACATACTTAGGCTTGATGAATCCTCTTATTTTTTCCACCTCCTCTTCTATAATTCCCTCCACCTGATCCCTGGCTACTTTCAGGCTAGTGACTTGACTGGTCACAAAGTCTTGGCTGCCTGGGTAGCTCCATTCTTTTTCAATCCTTTCCACCACGTAGGCTGCATCCATCATCCAAAAATAACTGTGTGGTAATTCATTGAACAAATTCATTTTTTCATGAAGGTGTTGACTAGTCAACGCGGGTAGCCAGACTGACGAGCATTCCGCGTTATATACGTCAAGCACGGAAGTGAACGAAAACATCCCTTACACTCACTTCACATATTATATACTATCCACACGAACGAACGAGAATGCATAAAACATGCCACATTTACTATCCTCACCAACGAATGAGAAAGAATAAAACACACTCCTATTTACTATCCACACCAACGAACGCGAATGCATAAAACATACCATATTTACTATCCACATCAACGAATGAGAAAGCATGAAACACATACCTATTTACTATCCACATCAACGAACGCGAATTCATAAAACACACACATTATACTATCCACACCAACGAACGAGAAAACATAAAACACACCATACCTACTATTCACACCAACGAACGCGAATGCATAAAACAAACCATACCTACTATCCACACCAACGAACGCGAAAGCATAAATCATACACACTATACTATCCACACCAACGGACGCGAATGCATAAAACACACACCTATTTACTATCCACACTAACGAACGAGAAAGCATAAACATACACATATACTATATACACCAACGGACGCGAATGCATAAAACACACACCTATT
>JAECUM010059686.1:0-13173 GCA_016617855.1 Megalonaias nervosa
TGTATTTTCCGTCTTTGAAATTTTTGCCTCGAAACAACAGAGGTCCGCGCACTTCTTGAGGGTGTACTTTCAAGGTGTAGCGTGGAGCCAAGACGTCTTGCAATTTTTGCATTTCAGGAATGCCACAGGGTGTGTCTTTGGAAAAGTCAGCTTGCTGTAACAGGAGTTCTGCTTTTCTTCGTTGTTTAGCTCGGTCCGATCGTTGAATAGCAGGATGGCACGGGCTAAACACATCTTGTCCTGAAGATTGTTAATTTGAACGAGACTCGTTTTGGTGCTACGAAGTTCGTTCACCAATAACACCTTTTTGCGTCCTGTCCCCTGGGGAAGAGAAACGTGGGTCATGAACAGTGTAGGTTTCCATCGGTGATGTGAAACTTGTCGTTGGATTGTTGCACGTGTTGAATCTTGTCCATGACTTTGGAAGGTGTCAGTTCTGCTGGGCTGCTAAACTCGATCCAAACAGGGGACTTCAAACTGTCGTGATGAATGGAAAGTCTCAAGCGATCGTCTTCTTTGGCCTCGCATTGCCGTTTCAGTGTGGTTAACATAGAATCCCACTCATCGGTGATGAACTCTTCTGCTTTCTCCAACGGTACGTCGGACTTGAAATCTCTAAACTTCACTGCGTGCGTGTAGGCCGTAGTTCTAAATTTCTGGAGGAGCGTTTTTCCGTCTCTCGAATGTGGTAGTACTTTTCAGGGTTTACTGGTAGTGATGGACTTTGACTGAGTGTAGACTCTCTGGGCTTAGATTCTGGTTCACTCATCTCATCTTCAAAATCGCTGGCATGAATTTGAGCCAAGACTTCAGCTACTGTGCGAGGCGATAAATCACGTTTCTGCTTCTTACTTTCTTCTCTTTTCTTTACGAAATCATGCGATCGTTTCATCTTGACTGCAAAAAGTCAAATGACTACATTTGAAACACCATGGACACCTATATATCCATGTCAGACTCAGTGTATATAAAGGGCTGGTGCCTTCTCTCTCATTATTCATTTCACTCTCAAGCCGACCAGCACGATGGAAGAACCCATAGAGATCGCACGTCTGATTAGAGCTTTGCGAGGTGTCAAAAGAAAGTTTTCTTCAGACAAGCCGACGGACTACTCCCCCTCCTTTCGAGATAAAAGTCAAGATACTTGCTATATTTGTCAGAAGAAAGGGCATTGGGCTACAGAATGTCCAGACCGTCAAAAAAGCAAGACCAGTGTCAAAAGAGACAAAAGTCAGGATACCTGTTATCATTGTCAAGAGAAAGGACATTGGTCTTCAGACTGCCCTAAGAAACAACAGGAGCAAAAGGAGGAGGAGGAAGAAGAGGTGACCTCGGCAAAGGAAGAACACCGACACGTTCAGAAAGAGAAGACAGAAAAGAAAAGAAGACGAGAAAAAAGTCAGGAAGAAGAGGATGAAAAAACTGTGAAAGTGAAGAAATTCAAAAAACAGAGAGAGAGAGAAGAAAAAAAGAAACAGAAGAAGTCTATGAACTTTTTAAAAGTGTTGTGTTGGATATTGGATTGTAAAAATTTGTACTAGAATAGACCAGACTGAAAAAACGTTAAGTGTCTCTTGGTTTTGATTGTTTAGAATAATAAGGACCTACACTCATGCACTCACACATGTACATCATAGAGCAAACAAGGGATTTTGAGTTTTAATTGATTTTGGCAAAATGAATATTATCTCTTTTCGAAAGAAGTGAGTGGCCCTGAAAAGGGCCTTTGGGTGTTTGTTTTTTTCAAAAAACAAACTCAGGAACGAGAAGCAATTAGCTTTAACTGCCTTAAGCCTTTGCCACGGCCAAGACCTACTTCTGGACTTGCTCCTGTCAATGATTCCTATATAGGGAATGTGACGTCACAGGTAGCTCTCTTCGGATTGGAAGACAGACTCCGCGAAGTGACTGAATTTTGTAACGCGTGTTGGGATTGGTGAACAATCTAAATCCGTTTCGATCTGGTCTTCCACTATAAATAAGCGCGGTTCACTTCATTCCCTTCACCTGTTCTCGTCACAAGATGTGGACTAACATAGAATCGTCTACCCTCCTATCGTCGATGCTGTTCAACCCGGACTATCCCATGTATGTGAGATCATCATGGGCAATTACTCAGATCACTGGTACAACCCTTTGGAAACGAAGGATCTATGTGGAGAGACAAGGCTGTCTGAAGAGAGTCCTCATCTGCGGACCAGAGGTTAGACGAAGTTTGAGAAAGAGAAGATCAGCGCGATGCCCTCTATGTTAACGAGCTGGTGTTAACATAAAAACCAAAGGCCCTTTTCAGGGCCACTTCCTATGCCTCGAAAAGATATTTATTCTCACTTTGCCTATATATGTGTTATCTATGTGTTTATCTATGTCTCTGTCTCTCTATTGTATTTGTCTCTACCTAGAGTAGCTGCGCGTATTTAGGTCAGTCCCTTGCTACATTGTTACAAGTGTCCAGTACCGTGACGTCACCTTACCTGTTCCATTCCTATTGTCCCATACAAAATTCCCATTGTCGCTAGGGTTGCCCAGGCTAATATTTTGTCGCTAGAAATCTTGTTGCCAGGGTACAAAGTAGGGTCCCGTAATGCTAATTCCCATTGTCGCTAGGGTGCCCCCACTATACTACTGCTGGTCTGGACCTATGGCTCTGCTGTCTCTGATTGGATCTATGCTGACTTTAATATCCTGACCTTAAGGATCTATGGGATGCTGCGGAGGGTGTATCAAATTCTGTTGCCATGGATGATGCCTGGACAGAGGAATCTGTAAAACATAAAATGGATGGCAACTGTTACCTTTATACATGAAGATATGGATCAGCTAGAGTGACAAAAATACATAACCGCTCCGGTGGCCTAGTGGTTAGAGCGTCCGCCTCGGATGCGGGAGGTCGTGGGTTCGATCCCCGGTCGAGTCATACCAAAGACTTAAAAAATGGTACTAACAGCTGCCTCGCTTGGCGCTCAGCATTAAGAGGTTAGTGTTAGGACTGGTCGGCCTGGTGTCAGGATAATGTGACTGGGTGGGGCATCATGCTACATGTCTGCGGCATGATGCCCCAGTGCTAGACATCACTATAAACTGCCACACTGCAGACATCGTAGCAATATGACTGAAAAATTGTTAAAGCTACGTTAAAAATCATAATCACATCACATCACACAAAAATACAAAATTCTTAACTCAGGATAAACAGGAGCCGTCTCCACCCTTTTCCTACGTTGCTGGCTCCGGACATGACCAAATGAAAAGAGTGCAATGCACACATTACAGCGTCGAGCTGGTGCCCCGCACCAGTTCGACGAATAATTAAAGAGAAAGCTGTGCGTACAGTGACCAGACCTACATGACCGAACAGTCGCAAACGTCTTTAATTAAAGATCATCATCACCACCACCACCATCATCATCATCGTCATCATCATCATCATCATCATCATCACCACCACCACCATCAGTCATGCCATCAATCGAAGCGAAGATAGCAGAGAACACAAAATTCAAAAGCGCTAACGATAGATATGAAGACAGCCGAAGCAATGACTGCACTGAAAGGCATTGGCCCAACAGTAGTCTCAGGATGTACCGTAATAGCCCAGGAGAAGAGAACTACGCTTCTACTGATTTGGGAAGACGATAGATACCATCCTAGAAGCCTCCAGGGACCAAAGAGAGGAAAATCGAAGACAGAGAGGGAGCATCCAACGCTGAACCAGCAACCGAGCGACCAATCCAAAGGTACGCAAAGCGAAGATAGGGCACAAAATACAAACCATCTCCACCTCCAACTCCACCCCCAGTTACGAATGTTAAAGCAAGGAAGTAACCTCCAATGCCACCTCAACCAACTACATCATCTAAGGTGACAAAGCAGGTACGGAGGAAGAGAAGAAATATGAGGGTAAAAAGAAGCGTCAACAGTGACCCCAAAATCAAGAGGCGAAAAGAACACTCACCCACTTCGTGCATTAGCAACACCTCAACCAACACTAAAAGATCCTGGAAAACAGATGAACAGAATTCAAAAGGCGGCAGCGTGTAAAATTCCCCCACCTCTTCCAACGTCGAAATCACAGCCAGTGACGAGTGTGACATCTCCTTGATCTTGGACACAAGCAAAACTCATGCAAGAAACAGACCAGTACCTCCTTCACCATGCAAGTGACCTGGGATTAAATCACGCGAAGGAGGACCAGGACAAGACTGTGCGACACATGGAGGACTTCCGGACGGTCTTAACAACAAAAAAGAGACTCAAAAGTGGTGGCCAGATATCAAGAAACCCAAGAAACAGCGCCAGTAGGGCAGCAGAAACATTAGAAAACCGAAGCAGATATATAGTAGCTGCCCAATCTCATCGCGGCGCTGATCTTGAATTCTTTAATAGAGATAAACGAATTGCCGAACCATCACATTCTGGTCTACAATGATATGGTAACTGATCTCATTGATCCAGTCAGCTCCAAGATCCAAGCCAGATGAAAATTTGAGCCATCCAACAGACTGACGCCGTTCCTGTGTCCGCCGACAGAGGATTCAACAGTTGCTTAAGGGGTTTCCTTTCGGCTTCGAAGACCTATTTTGTCAACAAATCTCTTAAGAAGCAAATTTGATCCATTTGACCACCAGCCTAAAATCTCACTTTAACGCATATTACATTCGCTTAAGATCCCTAAAACAATACTGGGTTGCATTTACCCGGTTTTTTTTAATCTATTTTTCGGAAAAAGATTTAAGTACACTATGCACACTAAATTCAAAAAGGGTATGCATTAGGTAAATTATAAACCGATTAACTTGGTTTCAGTTACAAAGTGCTTCTTAAATACAAATGGTTCTTAGGGCAAGCTCGAATTAGATAATTGGGCAAAATTTCATGGACATTACATCCATGGAGTTTCAAAGGATTCTGCTGCCACTTGAGGACTCCAGCCGGACCTCTCCTCCTTTTCATCGTCCAGACAGTTCAAAGATGTAGTATGCCTTACATGCAGTAATTCATCCAGTTCGTATTGGCTATCCATTCTGCGATTAAATGAGTAGTGCGCATTGTGCACAATTAATATAATCCCTGAAGAGCATGCTTTCCCCGCATTTGGGGTGCAGACGTGCATGGCCAAACAATACAAACAACAAGAAAAGGAGCTCCCAGGGAGGACAAGCGGAAGCACCTAGAGAGCGTACTAGGCTGACCCAGCCTAAGCAGTGTGGCTCTGCCACAGAAACATCAGAAAGCAACACCACCAACAACATCACCACGAAAAATCAAAGAAAGCAAAAAGGGGCATGGCAATACATCGAAGAGGAGCAGAATCAGGTGGAAAAACAACCGGAGAAAAAATGTGGTTACGAGAAAGCAACCCTCACCTAGTGATAGAACAACCCCGACACCACCGGCGCCAGCAGAGGTCACTGATCATCAGCATGATGTAAATTTGCACGAGGATGCGCTCCGGAACATCGTTAATGAAGCATGCTGAATTGGATTATATAATACCTTACTAAATCCAGGAGGCGGCACGTCAATATATTGATGCCCTAAATGTGTTAACCTTTATAAAGGGTGGAGCAAGAAATAAAAAAACACAATGGAGGAACTCATCAAACAACGTCAGGTTCCTTGGAAGAAACGTCACCGAATCTGACGTCGTCTTGGCCAAGCTAACTGCATGAATGTACACCACCAGATAGCAACAGTAGCAGTTCAATTTTGCTGACGACACAAAGGATCTCATCCTCGGGGACCTGATCGAACCAAGGCCAATCAGGTACCGCGTGAGACGCCTGTTCAAATACCCAGAACACCTAATAAGTGTCTTCAGAACAGGGACCCCGGAAACAGTCCATCTAAGGGCTAAAGAAAAACCAATATGCCTAAAGGTTTTTATTTTGGCATCAAAACCCCATTTTCATAATAACTTATCTAACCACAAATGTGATCCATCCGCCACACCCTTCTAAACAAAGTTCTTGCTAACATCTCATGCAAAACCGAGATCACTTAAACAATAATGGTTTACTCACATCCGGAACTGACCTTTTTCGGAATCTGTGTACATAAAATTTCAAAATTGGTATAGATTGTGTAAGATCTAAATTGAGAGCTAGACCATAATTACAGTATGTGGCTCACACATAAGTGGCCGATAGGGACAGCCCGGCTTAGATAACTGGGCAGAATTGGACTAAAACTACATATATGGCGTTTTAACTCATGTTCCTCTGCATATTTGTGCCTGTGGACAGTCCTTTTCAAACATGGCCTCCTTCGGACTCTTCGAGATCAAACCTCGCAATTAACTAATTAAGTAGTGTGCCGTGCGCACATTTATTTACTTCAAGATCGTATCGGATCGGTAGTCGCATCATTCATCGTCGATCGGGCAGAAAGATTAATTGCAGAACATTGCAAAGTGGGCATGCTAATAGAGATCATTAGCTTGATGGAACGAGTACAGCACCTCCAGGGTCGGGTTGAAAAGATGGGGTGCTAGCCCCATGTGAGGCACTTGAAGAGGGAAATCGCCTCTCTGATAATTGGTAAACAGAGAGGTGACGTATGAGAAAATCCTCAAGATGAAGGCAAAGTGAGACCAGGGGAGAAGGATGAAGGAGTAGGAGAAATAGGACAGGCAATTTCAGCGCCCGAGTCAGTAATGGGTGAAGATCTAGGATAAATTGAGGCAGATAGCTCATCCGGACTGAGGAGGAAGTGGAGGATGACCAGAAGGAAGACTAGGGAAAGAGGTCAACGAGCTTAGCTTTAGGCTTGTGGTCTCCACTATTACGACTATTTGGTCTTAACTTAAGGGTAATAGAAAAGACCGACTAACCAACAAATTTTGTAAAATTCAACAAATAATTTATTTTCGTAGAAAATACAAAATGAAAATTTAAAAACGACAGTTCTGTTCAGCGAATTAAATCCCAAATAGTCAAAAAAGTTCTATCACCAGTCCAAATGAATAAAGTTCTAATTAAATTCCAGTGGCGTTCGAAATAAGATCCAAAACTGAATGTGCTGATGTGCCTTTAGTAACCTCTGACGTAGAGATATGACAACAGTCTTTTGATAAATCACAATAATATAATCCAAGATGTCCTTGTCTGAATTCACTATAATTCCAAGTCAATGTTCCTGCCCAAGAATATTAATGAACACTTTGTAATTCCAGACAATAATAATTTGAATAAATAATTCCGCCCAAATAAAAATACTGAACACAACAATTCAAATGATGTCTGCTCCATATTTTATCGCAGGAATGGGTAATTTCACAACTGGATTATAAATCCCTGTACTTTACCTAGATCGCAATTACCATTTTCTGGAAATACTCTGACTTAATGGAATCCTCCATTCTAGAACATTCTAAGTTCTCAACAAGACAAAATCTATTATCAAAATTATAATAAAGAATGTGGACAACATTAGGTAGGCTAGCTATTTTTATGAGGGAATTCCAATATTCTATACCCAGATCCAAAAAAATATATATATTTCAATTACTTCAATTGATAATGATCTTAATATTTAACCCACGCTCATAGTGACGCTCCCCCACAAACAAAATCACCCACAAAAAACAACACCAATGTCCCAAGTCAGGATTACAGTGAATTTGATTGCGGACAAGGTCAAGTCCAAAATACTATTATACATAACCTATAATCATTGAGAAAAAACTAACAAGCAATACAAATTAAATATACATAACATCACTAAGACCTCGTGGAAGAAAAATGGAAAGAACTAGTAGAAGATATATGTGGCATTCGGTGCCCGACCCAGGAGGTGCGACAACTTCTAAGGCAGTGGCAGCAGAACCCAGGGGACCTTTTCAGGGCCACCCAGATCTATGGAAAAGAGATACAGGACCTTTTTGCCCAAACTTTTATGCATACGTTTGTGTTTGTGCATATGTTTGTTTGTGTATGTCTATGTTATTGACAACTAAAACTTAAAACCCTTTAACGTCTTCTATCTTATGTGCGTTCATTTGTTGTGTGAGGGTTTAGAAGTGTGTCTTAAAACACTTCCTACTCTGGCATGTGATAGCATATTTGTGTGAAAGAGTGTGTCTCTTTCACCCCCTTTTTTTTACATCCTACCCCAGCCCTTTATGTGATAGCAGGGTTGGGGTTGGGTTGGGTATGAAAATATACCGTGCTGTTGTTATTCTGGCTTTAGCGTCATTTTTCAGAGCAAGATAAGCTATACATGGCGGCCAACATATCTGGCAGAGGAAGAACTTGGGGAAAATCCAAGTTAAGAATCACTGACACACAGGAAGCTATTGACAAACTTTCTCACATACCCCCATTGGCCGAGCCTGAGACTCGAACCCACGCGGACAAAGGTGAGGGCAGTGTGTGTGTGTGTGTGTGTGTGTGTGTGTGTGTGTGTGTGTGTGTGTGAGCCTGCGCTCTCTCGCATGTATGTGAAAACTCCCCTACCCTCTTTATTGGAATGGGGTTGGTGTTGGAGAGTAATTAAAAAGTGGAGGCTGGAATGTAAAAGTGTCTGTTGGATTGTAGATATAAATGTTAACATCACCATTCCCGTTTGACCCTATAAACACCTGTGACTCCATAAACACTTTTGGCCCTATAATACCATCCCCATGTTAAACCAATGGACCATTTCAACATAGGATTTTTCATATGATCCCCAAGTAACATTTCCAAGAATGTCTGTTGACAATGGTTATTCCCGTGTGATCCCCGCACGCAACTGCCAAGGTTCACTGTATTTCAGTCTAATGGTAATGTGACCTTAAACGTATCCGAATTATTGCAGATGTTTATTGGATCGACAAACTGCAAGAGCAAAATTTATAGATGTGTATGGGGCCTGACACAAAATGTTCTTTAAAAAAAACTGCCTGACGGGAGCGAATATTATTACCTCCCTGGTGTTGGAGCTCTTTTATGTCGGAGGTGTATTTACTGAAAGAAAAGTTTGCAGGAAAAGAAGAAATTCTGATGGTTGTTTCGTTTATATGTTTTGTTTTTCTTTTATTTTAAAAGAATGAGTCGACTTACTGGGGAAATAACAACTGGCCAGATAGATGAATGGTTTAAAATTGGGAAAAAGTCTGTTATTGTGAATACTATCCCCCGAAGCAAGACAAAAGGATATTACATAGACCCACGAACTCAACAGCCGATCGTTCCCGAGAAAGAGCATGTGCCCGACTACAGAAGGTTATGATACTATAAACACAACATTTCAAGAATTGATTAAAATAAAGATATAGTTGAAGTGATGGGCAGCAATTGGTAATGCACAATGCAGTATAGGTGATGGGGCATGGTTCATAGACTAGCGATGAAATGGCTACAAATTAAGTCCTAAAGTGTAAGACGTATGAAAGGTTTATGCTCTGGTGCTATGTCTTATTCACAGGCACATGATTCATGGGGAAACCAGTGATGACACACTCCCAATTAACACAAGGCCATTATTTAAGCAGTAAGACTTGGCACCTAAACAAAAATATGTGATACACCTTATGTTGTATGACTAGCTACAAATTATGTAGGCTGATAAATCAGCCCTTCACCCGTGATGATGTTGGGGTTAACCCCAACATCAGTGTCATCACGGGTGAAGGGCTGATTTATCGGCCTACAAGTTATGTAGTTCTGTCTCACTTCTTTCATCTAAGTGTCTTGCAACATTTAGCAATGAGTGAAATCAAAACTTATAACAAATAAAATTCCATATCTTGTTGTTGATTAACTTTGAAGCAGCTTGGAGACTTAATGCTGTGAAAATGAAATGCCACTGACACTTACAAATAATCCATTTAGTGGCATGGAGAAACTGATTTTATATAGAACTTAGAGAAATTGAACATTCACTGCTTTTCTGCAAAGACTTTTTGCAAATGAAAGTCTAGTCAGGCCTGAAGAACCTTGATAGCAGTTCCAGAAAGGGGTAGAAAGACCTGTATTGGTGATGCACAGCATTTTATAATGAAGACAACAACACAGTGGTCTATATATTTTGCTAATAATGACACAGATTTTAGTGCCAAACATTATGATGATCCCTAAAAATAAACAGTCTGGAATGTTTTCGTATTCTCTTCTGTCTGCCTGTCCCTCCACAATTGGTACATGAGTTTTATATACTTTATTAAATAATGAATCTTGAGTTTAAATCTCTAGCCACTGTCTTGGTATCCTTGTCATGGGTTCAGGGCAAAAGGTAAAAACATAAGACTTTTCTCTAATATTTCCCCATTATGTTGACCACCAACCACATTAAGCTGCCCCCATGTATCCTGGTTTCTTTATTACCTAATGTCATACACTGTGCAGTGGTAAAGCCTAATGTACCCAGTGTTCAAACGTCATACACAAACTAGAATAAATAGCTTGTTATCACAAATACAGAAAAATGTTACTAAATCACCACCAATATGTATATATAATTGATGGAACAAATAAGTGTCAACTCTTATCCTATACGTGGCCTAGTTAACACTGTAGACTCTGATGTAGAAAATCACATGGATATATCATATACATGCATAAATGTCATATTTACTATGTTACCCAATACTTAGTTTAACATTCAGGATTAGTGATAATTGTGATATCCAGTAGAACTGAACAAACTACCATCTTGTGAAGTATACAAGTGCTCTCATATCTTTCCTGATTGGTTTCTTTTAAAATTTGTCTTTTTCTTAATTTTAATAACAATCTTACTTTGTAGTTAGTCCCATCTCACACACTAGTGGAAATGCATACCTCAACTACAATAGTTCTCAGTTGCAAGCAAATTCAGTATATATTCCTATTTATGCTACAGATAAGGTTTATTTAAGGTAAGTAGCTTATGACAAGTAATTTTTGGATGAGTATTAAAAACGAATCACTGATGCTACCAGAATATATCAACTTTGGTGGATTAATAATTAGAGAACGGCATGCAGAGATGAAAAGAAGTAAAATTTGAATAAGCAAATAAATTATTTTATAGTATGTATTTCTGAACATTTTGGAATTCCATTGGATTACAGGTATACATGTAATGTGACTGTCAGTCAAGGGACTGGTCTGACTGGATGAAGACCAATTGTACACATAGCCTCATGTATATCAAAAAAGTAATGCTCATTGCTTCTTGCTTAGTAATAATGAAACAATATGATTGAAGTGTAATACTATCTCAGTGCTGTGATCTATTGCGCATAAAATGCAATGTCAGATTGCCCATTTTAGCTCATATAATACATTTTACACAAAACAAATTGCCCCGTAATATTTAAATGACAGTTATTTAAGTTAATAATTTATAACTTTTCACTTAGTACGTACTATACATTATACTGGGCTGTACCATACCCACTCACCTGATATGTATATTTGCATTACCAGTTGCCCTTAATGAGACCAAGGTCCACCAGCTCACTGGACTTTGTGTAATGTTATGCATGATTTTCTTTGGACATGTACAATTTTGACAAATTGGAGTTCATGTTAATTATACATGGCCTTCCATTAGATTTAAAGTTGGAGGGTGAGTTACTAAAGTAGGTGGGGTTTGGGGAACCTCACTCATTGGAGATACAGGTTTTTTGTTAAAGTTGCCAGGTGTAAAGTAAAAGTAGCCAGGTAAATCACTGGGCTCCCAGGTAATAAGGAAAGCCCTGGTTATATGATAAAAATCACCTATTTATGTTCTCAAAAATAGTGATCAGTTTAAGTACAATGCCATACAAAAAGATGTCATATGTAAGAGGATTTTTGGTCTTTGTAGTTGCATTCTCTGATAAAAAGTGTGTCATATCATTCATCAGTCTGAAAATGAAATGTAAAGACAACTGTTTTGGCCAGGAACTTCAGAGTATCATATTTAGACGTGGCATATGATACATATTTTATGTTGTGTTAGTGATGGACAAATGAGATCATTTGGTTTAAGTAGAGATTATTTAAGTTGTAACAAAGAAATATGCAGTTGGAAACTTCAGCAATCCCCCATGTGTCACTTTAATTAGATTGGAAAGTCATCACTAATCACTAGTGTAATGTATTTTGAGGTTAAGATTGACTAATTTTTAAACAAGAAACCTGCAGAAGTAATTTGGCATTAACTCAATGAATTATAAGTTTCAAAAGAAGAGTAATTAAGAAAAAGACAAAATATTAATTAAAACAACGGTAACTGCTGTGTGAAAATTAAAGATAAATGAGTACACACAAAAATTACAGACTAAAGTAAATCAAATAATCAAACATGTCAATTATTTTCGTGGGACTAAATTTGGTGAAAAATTAGAAAATATTAGTGCCAGATAACTTGGATAGTAATACTGAGGTGTGAAAGCAAAATAGTCATAAACCCATAGAGCTTATTCGATGGTCTGTTGTGCATCATCTATCTGCATATTATTGCTTCTGCTCCTAAATAACTTGTACAATTTCCATGAGACTTTCCTGACACATTCATCCTACTTGGTCCTAAATGAAGATGAACTTGAACGTCCAGTATGGATACCACAGTGTCCATTTTAAAAATCATTTTATTGCTACACCTCCTGTACAGACATTCCTATAAAGAGTTGTGATGGCTAGTTAGTCATAAATGAAAAAGGTGCTGATTTAACATCCAGTATGGCCACAATCTTGAAAATCTTGTTGTTGCTACTCCTCTGAAAGGATGGTCATATCAAGATGAGGTTTTCTTCAAAAGACTATATTATATAGTTGGCTGTAAATGAAAATGTTGCTTATTTGACAGTGTGACCTTTATGGTGGCTCTTGAAAAGTTTGGTATTTCTTTTCCAAAATGAATGGTCTTATTGACACGGGGATTTTGCTGAAAAGTTTTCGATGTTGAGTTGGCCCAAAGTTAAAATAATTCCCTGACATCCAAATTCATCCATCTTGAAAATTTTGTTGTCAGTATTCTCATAATGATTTGGGCTTTTCAGTAAAAGACTTTTATAAATGTCAAGTTGCTTCTAAATGAAAATGGTATTGCCCTGACACCCTGTTTAGCCACCCGAGCAACCATCTTTAAAATCTTGTTATTGCTGTTCCTCCTGAATGGATTATATTCACCTGAGGTTATCATTAGGATGTCTTGTTGGTTCTGAATGAAACTGCAATGTTAAGTTAGACTATATGAAAATGGTGCTAATCAGATCTTTAG
>JAECUM010059687.1:0-15795 GCA_016617855.1 Megalonaias nervosa
ATGTATGTATGTATGTATGTGTGCAGGGTTTAACGTCAGGTCAGCAGACAACTAGCTATATGTGTCAAATATAACGTGCTGAACTGACTAACCATCAACGCTGAGAGATCGTATCATTGGTACAAACATCAACACGAGATATTTTATTTCAATAATTAACTTGTTTACACACCAACATTGCGAGGACTTATCGTGCTACATGTTTACACACCAACGTTGAGAGGACTGCACAAATTTGGTGTGTATTCTCTCATTTATAAAGCAATTAGCATTAATCTTAGAAAATTATTAATTACATACTTTTTGCTATTAGGGATATATTTAACAAGTTTTTCCAGTGACAATTGGTACACATTTGAATCAGGTTCTCCTAAGGTATGTCTTATAACATAGGAAAATATTGTTTTACACACTTTATTTACCTGTTATCATATCCTTCTAAGATTTTGGCCTTACCAATATGATCAAAATGTATTACGATATAACTTCAAAAATCACACAAATTCCAATCTTTAAATATTTTCACATGTTACTCCACATACATTAGGAGGAAGCATTAGGAGGATATCCTCCTAATGTCAGAGGTCCTCCTAATGTTGGTGTGTAAACATGGGGTTTTCCTCCTAATGTAGGTAATGTGTACACACACACACACACACACACACACACACACACACACACACACACACACTTTGCAAGTAACTCCACAAAATTTTAAAATTAGGATAAAGTTCTCGGTGGAACCGAATTTGCGTTAAATGTATCAGAAACTTGAATCCTGCCGGGTTAGAAAATAATAAATTCTCATTTGTATATGTTCCTCCCCATATTCTGTGTAGTGGTAACACTGACTTTTTATTCCTTGGCTAATGTTTCTTTAAACAATTTTTCTTATTCAGTTCCATCATTTGGAGACTTAGTATAATAATATAATAATTATCATCATCATCATCATCATCATCATCATCATCATCATCATCATCTTAGCATTGTCAATGCACAAGTACAAACAAAGATTGTAACCATTCTCATTTCTAGTTTACAATAAAATTATATAGTGAAATTATGTTGTTAGGGTTACTTTAAAGAGAGGAAAATGGAAATATAATTCAACACTCTTCACAAGGACCGATTAAAGACTATATCTTGACAGGTGGGATTCATACATATTTGAGTCTTAATCTGACAACATTGCCTGTTACCGTATTCACAACACTCCTCAGCTTGAGTGCGCAAACTCAAAACTTGTTTTGATGCATATCGTTTCATTCAGGGAAGTTTCGTAAAAATAGCCAATTATTCCTTTGCACATTTGCACACAAGATTTATTTCAACTGTCAAATCTTACGAGTGATAAATCGTTTTATTGAATATCAAAAACTGAGTTTTAGTGTTCACACAAATTTGGGATTTTCGTGAATGCTGAGTTTTGTCCGTTAAGTGTAACACTTTAAACGGTAACTCTGTCGTAACGTATATGCGACGGTGCGAAATGTTTTCTCCCCTTGCTATAGGATGATTTCTATGATCGATAATGTTTGTCGCACAACGATCAACAACAGTGTTAACGGTATACAACGGTCCGATTGTAAGATCGAACATCATGCACTCTGTTTCACATGGTGGAAGTCGGTTGCATCAACTTTCATCATGTGAGACAGAGTTTTATCATGCGAACTCAAAGACTTGTCAATACTGCAAAAACCTCTATACCCAAGTCAGAACCTTGGTTATTAATCCCACCACCACCACCTCACCACCGCCTCAAACTATTATTAGATCATAGCCATTACACAAGTTATCAACCAATCTTGTCGTCTTTAACAGAATATTCAATGAAATCAGTTTCCTGTCGTGTGTACAGACGGTTGCAGCCACAGTAGTTAAATGCCAGGGCACCATATCGAGACTAATACTGGAAAAAGCCTCTATTTATACTGCAGAAAGAATATGCTCATATCTCTGAAAACCTCTGGGGAAAAAAATGATTATATGTACAAATTCTATTTCCATACCGAAAGCCTTTCAAAAACTTAAATTTAACAAGCAGTTTATAATCCAGATCTTATGTATTCTTTCTCTAAGAAGTTTAACTGCTAAACTTTTCAAGTCTGAATAAATGGTAAATTATGCTTCATTGGCGTCTGAATCCAGATTGAAAGTGTTCAGGATTCAAGATATCACCGTAATCTGTCAATTATTGATCGTTCCGTGGTTTGGCAAACACAGCTTGTTAGTACTATGGAATGGTAGTGGGAAGGGCTGGTATGGTCCTTTCTAGACTCGGTATTTGCATAACTTGCAACTGAAAATTTTTAGTCGTATACTGAGAACTGAATCAGGAGAGTGTTTCAGAAGTTGATAGTGGATATCATCTAATCCTACTGAAGTGTTATGGACTCGATCAAGACTGTCTTGGAGATCTTTGAGTGGATATCATCTAATCCTACTGAAGTGTTATGGACTCGATCAAGACTGTCTTGGAGATCTTTGAGTGGATATCATCTAATCCTGCTGAAGTGTTATGGACTCGATCAAGACTGTCTTGGAGATCTTTAAGTGGATATCATCTAATCCTACTGAAGTGTTATGGACTCGATCAAGACTGTCTTGGAGATCTTTGAGTGGATATCATCTAATCCTGCTGAAGTGTTATGGACTCGATCAAGACTGTCTTGGAGATCTTTGAGTGGATATGATCTAATCCTGCTGAAGTGTTATGGACTCGATCAAGACTGTCTTTGAGACTGTCTGGTTTATTGTAATCTGCAACGTTAGCAGATTTAAGATTTAAATGAACCTATCTTTCAAATTTGTGAAACGGCAGACGATTGTTGAATAGGTTTTAAATAAAGAATTTTGGAAGAATGTTTAGGCTAATGTGTTTGAAATTATTGCTTATGTAATGGCATTTCTTGTGAGATTTCTTTACGATGCGGCGGGTTTTTTTTGGTTTCTTTTTTTTTTTTTTTTTTTCTTCTATAACTAGCAAATATATTTGCTAGTTATTTTTCTGTACCATATTCGATACTGGCTAATTGAAATCGAGAGTTCAACGTAAAGACATGCAATCTCTATGCTTTACTATCTCTCTCTCTCTCTCTCTCTCTCTCTCTCTCTCTCTCTCTCTCTCTCACACACACACACACACACACACACACACATGGTATAACGTGCTTTTCATTGAGACGTTCAGTTACTGGATTTGCGTTTAAATTTTAAGGTCCCTTGCCGATTCAGATAAAAAAAATGATCGACTAAAGTTTAACTTTGAGACAAAGAGGTATCTAAATTCAGGCAATTTACAGTAATAATAATAATCATCAACAACAACTATGAAAACGGTTTTATTTGTAATATAGCATGCAAATTAAGTATTTTTTCTTGCCAGCATAGTAATTGGGATACAGTAGCTTAAACATCTGTCTGCATCTCTGTGCATATCAGTTTCTAAAACATTTGTATTTTAGGATTGGCATTACAGTGGAAAACTAAACTTAGTATTATTTGACTCAGCCACAACACCAAGGGTCTCTCTCTCTCTCTCTCTCTCTCTCTCTCTCTCTCTCTCTCTCTCTCTCTCTCTCTCTCTCTCTCAGAGGATCGTAGCATTGCATAGAATGTTGTCTTTGCTTAGAATGTTGCCTATAAATAATATATATTTTAGACATGATAACATGATATGTCAAGGTACGCGTGACCTAGCCTCATATATTAAGGACTGTAGCTCAGATTGATGAAACTTGTTTTGTTTATGCGCTGTACTCCAAAATTATTTTAAGCAAGGAACAAGGCGTAATTAAAGAATAAGATGCTTGAAGATAAATATAAAAACTTAAAGGGTAATATCAAAAAGTTTCAAACACTGCGTCAGTAGAGTAGTATACATATAAATTTCTCCAAATCAAATCATATTTCTTCATTATAATATTAATCATAATAGTTTATCCCTAAGAAAAATAATAATGATGAATATAATTGTGATGAGGACACTAACTTCCATAATAATATATGAAATGAGAACATATGTGTTACTTCTTGATGTTGGTAAATATTACGTAAATCTTTGGTGACCTATAAAAAAATGGTTTTCTTAGGTAAATCCCCCAACAGATGTTAATTCAGGAAGTACTAAAGGGATAAAAACAACCTCTTATTAGCAAGACGGGAAAACCCAAGGTTGTTATTGACATCTGATACTTGAACTTTGCTTTCAGACAAAGCGCTGAGTAAGAAAGCAGACCCAGGTAAAACAGACCCAGGTAAAACAGACCACGTAAAACAGATCCAGGTAAAACAGACCCAGGTAAAACAGACCACGTAAAACAGATCAAGGTAAAACAGATCAAGATACATTTACTGTCAATCATTATTGTAAATTATTTCATTAAAATTGGGCTAGAAAAGTATTGCAAATAGTGGAGTTGACTTTAATAACTGAGAAATGACGTCGGATTAAAAAAAAGGCCTTTAGTGATTTTGAAATTTGAGAGAATTCGGTTAGGAATTAACCAAATATAAGGATTTTGGTTTCATGGTGGATATATCATTGCCTGCAGTGAATATCAGCTGATACTTTCAAATGAAGAGAATTTATATCTATACCTAAGATATTAGATTACAGTCAACAGTTTATCAAAAAGTAAACAAACTGCGTCCCAACCAACACTACAACAACAAACGAATAGTTACTACCACTACAGTTTGCATTGCTACTACTATGGGCTAAATTAATGTTAATGGTGTCCTACTCGTACTATGGGCCTAAATTCGTGCTAATGGTGCCCAAATCAGAGATTTTTAAACAATCCATTGACTAATTCGAGGCACATACCTCCCCGATATTTGAACTTATCGTAAACAAGTAACACTAAACGCTATTTAAATACAAAAACAAAATTTAAAAAAAAAAAAAAAAAAATTTTACCACCTAATTATCACCCAACAATACCTTTATTGTTGACAAGGAATAAAACGTACTAAATATTCACGATTATGCTTTGTGTAAGTTGTATAAAAGTGTGGTCAAATAGGCATTATATCCTTTTTTAATAATCGATTTTGATTCAATGTAGTTCTGCCTGTCCTATCTCTGTTCGTATCTTATTCGTCATTATTGAATTAAATTTAAGTCCCTTTTAGTACCAGTTTTATTCTTTGTTTTTATTTTGTTTTAAACTCGGAGCAAATATAATTTATCATGAGAAATAGAACTTCCATACACACCTCACTGTCAGCCAGGAAACGCACTTTGAAATGAAATAAACCTGTTTTAATTCTCACGTCACGACACTTGATATACGTTCACAATTGTTCAGATCAGTTGATAACATGCAAAGGGAAGTCTTTTTTAACACACAAAGGTGAAATATTAAGGTAGTTTTATTCAGTCTTTCACTTATGCCTGTTTATATTTTGGTTCATTCATTGGTGCAAAACTATTTTTAAAAGTTACGTACTTGAAGCCTGTTTTCTGCTGTTTGAGTTTTTTTTTTTTTTAATTCTTTTTCGTGGAGTGGGTTGCATTTTTGTATGGCACCTTAACATTAATTACTTAAATATATGGACTTCTACAGTCCTGACATATTTCAAGATCTGTTCATCATAAGAGAGAGAGAGAGAGAGAGAGAGAGAGAGAGAGAGAGAGAGAGAGAGAGAGAGAGAAGATGGAATTTGCGTAAATGTACAAATACATATACGAATAACATACACAAGGGCAGATATTTCCTATGTGGGAAATTAACATAGTTCCACAAGTGATATCTCCACTGTGGTCATAAAAGTGATATAACCAACTAATCGACATCAATTTTCTCCCACTGATAAGTTTTAGTATCTGATTTGGAAACAAGAGCAAGATACCACAAAGATACTCCAAAGCTAATCATAAATACAACTTGGACAAAGATGCGGACAAAAGTCTGATGGTGAGTATGAAAGTTCAAGGTCACAGTCATTGATTATATACCTAGAGTCCTACAATTCGTGTAAGTGGGCATGAACCAACACAAACCCTTTAAAACCTTAGATACACAACTAAAATCTAAACTACATGGATGGAATAAAATTTGTTTCATGTATCTGACGAATACAATAAGGGTTTATATCTTAGATGTGGATTTGGATATTTCTTTAGATTAACATATCTATTTCAAATACTGCCCCTTACCTACGGATAAATTAACTGCAGATGAAACTAATTCATCTTTCTTACAAAGCAAGTTAATAAATGATTTTCAGGGTAGAAAACTGCACGTATCAAAGCCTTTAGTAATTTACAAATCAAAAAATAAAATATGTGACTCACCGCGTAAGTATGAAGCTTTACAGACAGTTGGGTCATAAAATTGAAAAATGATGCACAGAGCTGTACTGTTTAAACAACACAGTCGTTTAAATCTTATATCGAACTGAATGCAGCGGGTAACAAATGACTGTGAGAAGGATCTCTTTAAACTGATGAATAAGAAACGTGCTTTGTAAATCAATGAAAACTGTTAGGAAGAAAAAGCAAAAAAAAAATATGTACAACGGAAATTACATTTCCTAAAGGTGACAGAGAAATATAATTTGCAAGGAGAACACTAAATGACAATGATTTAGTCTTAGTTTGAAAACAACAAAATCAATCAAGAAAATCAATTTACGTCGTATTTGCATTCTAAAGATATCTAAGTGGCTAATATATAATTTGTACTACAACAAGTTGAAAATCAAATGTAGTGATAATTTGTTGTTACTAATGACTGATACACTATCAGTGTTGCATTTATGTTGAGGTGACACATAACCTTTACTCTGACACAAAAGATAGCTGACACTAGCGAATACCAAAAGAATATATCTGGTACCACACAAATGGTTAAGAAAGTTTCTGGACTTTTTAAAGTGGAGTTCGATGTTATTCCAGTTAGAGATTTTGGTGGGTTAAGATCAAAACTTTAGCAATTGATTTAAGGCGGAAAATGTAAAAAGAAAGTTTGCAAAGAAATAAATATGCAAGATTTAAAAGAATTTAATATTTGAGGTGTGCAAAGAATATTTATTCCATCACAGTAAACATTACAGGAAAGAATTGACTCAGTTCATACCAGATGAATGACATACAAATGAACAAAGTAGTGCCGTATGTACTCTCTTATAAGAAGAGTCCAACGGCAAAGTGCACAGACTAGGATCTGCCGTCGCATAATGCACCGGCAAATCTGGTTCTCTGTAGTTTGTTAGGAATAATCAGTAGAACAAACAGCAGAATAGAATCTTTGTTGTTTGTAGTTTGATTCGACTTAGAAGCGAGAATACATTTGCTTTGACCGAGCGGTGTCAAACCCTGGCGCGATTCCGCTTGAAGTCATAAGTCTCCCCTAATCCAGAGACTTCTATACAACTTCTGGTGAAAATTAGAAAGCCCAACGTGTCCATTCTATAAATAATTTTACTCTAATCAATGCGAGACCACAGATCTCACAACTTTCCAATTGTCTATCAACCGCAGATCTGCATGGTTTCTCTTCATCAACTTTCCGTACTGTGAGCAGTTCACGCCGTAAAACTATACAACTATCCCCTAACAGAGGAAACAATTTTTACTAAGCCATCTTAGGCCAGTCAATTCATGGTTTCGAGCCACATTTAGCCTGTAAAATTGCAGCACATTTGCCACCATGGCGACATAAATGGTATCTGCCGAGTCCCTTCTTGTTTATTCCATTGTGTAAATTTACCAGTCTCCAACCATAAATACTGCACCTGCAGTCACACAACCAATGTACACCACTAGATGTAATAAGGAGTATGGAACGACAGGGACACTCATGCGGCTCTGACCTTAATTCATCAAACGTAAACCATGGCATCATGGAAACTCACTAACTCTTCACTCCGTGACGTTTGGTTCTAGTAATTGGCTAATTATTTCGGGCAAAGGAATATTTCCACTGGACAGAGTTCCAATAATCCAACAAGTAATCACAAAAATCTAAGAATTCCTTAAAACAGAGCGTTATAACCAAATGCGAATACTCCAAATTTATTACAATATGTACGACTTGACTGAGAATACCTTGTTTTAAGTATGCTCATTTAAAAATACTATCATGACATCTTGAAGCATGCATACTTTTTAAATCAAGCCAGATATCATTTTCAAATTACCAGTGTTGTAAAGATCTATTTACTTTTGTTGTTCATCAAAAATGCTTTGTGGCTTCTATGTGTGTGTGTGTGTGTGTGTGTGTGTGTGTGTGTGTGTGTGTGTGTGTGATTTTTAACGTAGCTTTAGCAATTTATCAGTCATATCGCTACGATGTCTGCAGTGTGACAGTTCATAGTGATGTCTGGCATTGGGGCATCATGCCGCAGACATGTAGCATTATGTCCCACCCAGTCACATTATCCTGTCACCAGGTCTGACACCAGGCCGACCAGTCTTAACACTAACCTCTTATACGTTTTTGTAAGTCTTTGGCATGACTCGGCCGGGTTTCGAACCCGCGACCTCCCGCATCCGAGGCGGACGCTCTAACCACAGGGCCACCGGAGCAGTCTTGTTGCTTCTATAAATTATTGTATAAATTGGGAACACTAGGAATGAAACATCCTTCTAACGTCACTGAGAGATTTTATTATTGTAGAGATATAAAACCTTCGTGGATCATTTTCTACCGCTTTCAATCAAATATGAAATTTCGTAAAGTTGTATTCACTGCTATTTCGACAACTTCCCCTCCCTAAGAAGGGATGCAAAGACTATAACGGTTTGTAATCCAAGTATATCCATACTGCCACTCACCCCCATTCGTGTATCATTATCCAGTCTAGAAAGCATCCTGACCATAATATGCTGTTCCTTAATCCATACTTGTCAGTCCTCCATCTTTTCCACAATAAGAAGAGTCAAAACGAGTGTACTAAGCCTTTGTTATCACGGGTCAGAACTGTATATGGACTTTATTGGGATGCCAGTCTGGAGATTATCTTCCCACCCTCCGAAAACTATGTATAGCTCTCCTAGGCAAGCATAAACAAAATAATCTACCATGCCAATCTCTACAAACATTTCAAGCATGGGTACCTGATACAGAAATGCGATTATGTGTTCATATTAGCAACTGTTTCAAGTATGAGTGAAATGCAAGAGTTTCAAATAGCACCGAAAAGGTACTAATCTGACATTTTGTCTAGAAAATGACGATACTATTAATTTTACCAGCACATTAAGAGACTGTATGGTAAAAGAATTGAACTTTAATGATCTCACATCTTACATTTAAGATACCAATGTCTTCCAGTGTAAAATAAATTATCGCTAATACATTTAAAGATTTCACCTGTAATAAATCAGTATCTTCAAATGACGTCATCGTCCCTACCACCAACACTATCCGCATTATCTAAAAGTAGTGCTATAAGGATGCGTTAAAGTCTTTGTAGTTTTACTTCTAAAGTAGAACCTAACAACAAAGAGACAGTTGAAAGTACAGGTCTTGTTACGAAGAAATCAATTTCAAACTTAACAGGCAATATGATTTATGAATGTGGTTAGCTCAAATGCATTTTCTGGTGGTAATGATCAAAATATCCCTACGACTGAACCACATGCGAATAAACTTTTTCGCAGGCAACTACATACAACTTGATACAGGACTTGTTCAGCTTGTACTGAGGTTAGAATTAGAACATTATTCTCATTAGTAAACACAAATTCATTTAGAATATTTTCTATTCAACAAACATTAAGTCTGTCCGAAACAAAACAAAACAGAGACTAATTTAATTTTCGACATCCTGTTTGAAGGCAATTATACTTAATTCGATCAAGATATTACCGACAGTAAAAAGTTGATATTCGGAAGGGCTGAATACTGAACTATAAACATCAACTAGTACTAACCGATCAGGGTCAGTTTTATTTGATTTTAACGTATAAAATAATGATAACAAATGCTTCTTCTATAAAGCTTAAAGAAATTCGCAAAGACGATGAAAGTATAACTATTACGACTCTATGGTCTTAAAGTTAGTAACAGAAAAGAGCGAAAACCAGCAAGTTCATAAAAATTCAGTTAATAATTTTTTCCTAGAACACAAACTGAAAATTTAAAAAGAACTTACAGTATCGTGAGAAAAAAAAATCCCAAATAGTCCTAAAAGTTATATAATAGTCAATAAGTACAGAGTAGTCCGAATGAATTCCAATGGTGTTTCGAATGAATTCCAGTCTTGAAAATGCTGATGTAGAAAGTGGCGATGTGCTAACAGTCTTGATGTATTGCAATTATATAATCGAAAAGTGGCGATGTGCTAACAGTCTTGATGTATCACAATTACATAATCGAAAATGTCCTTGAATAAACTCACAATAATCCCAAAATAGTGATTTGGACCGGAAATCAACCAAACGACCAAATTTAACTGAAACTGAGTCCTCTCAAGACTGACATTAAGATAAGAATAACTAACACACACACACACACACACACACACACACACACACACACACACACACACACACATATATATATACATATATATATATATATATATATATATATATATATATATATATATATATGATTTTTGTTTTTCATTTTATTAATGAAATTAAGGGATTTGTGATCACTTAATACAATAATCGAAGAAAGAGCTGAACTAATATACGCTTCAAGGAGTTGTAAGGCCAAGATTAAAGTTAAACATTCCTTCTCAATTGTTGAATAATTTCTCTATAACATAAATGTAAATGTAACATAAGCGCGGCAAAACTTACTCGTACATAAATTGATTGTCAAATTTACATCACCAAGCAGATCAAAGAATTTTCGAATTGTTTCAAGATGATATGTATTGATATCGCTTGTAGATCATTGCGTCATCGATGCAAGCATTACAGTTATCTAGATCAGTTCCTAACATTTCATTGACGGGTAACCTTTCATACCAATCGGCACTATTTATATTGATAAAGTCCATCTTGTGTTACGAATACCGAAATTTCCTTTGTTCCTTTCGTGAGTGAAATTAGCCAGAATCCTTTTAAAACGTCAAACTAGTTGACATATGTTTCATTTCCAATTTTGTCAATGGAATCGTCAATTCTCGGCATTGGAAATGAATCTCTTTTGGTCGTCCATTTCACTTTTCTATAATCGGTGCACATGCGGAAAGTATTATCTATTTCGGCACTAAAATACGTGGTGAACTCCAGTCATTTTTACCTGGTTCTATGAAATCATTCTTCATGAAATATTGAATTTAGTTTTTTTTAACATTCCTATTTGAGAGAATGTATCCAATAAGGATACTGTTTTACAGGTGTAGAACCTACAATGTCAACGACATAGTAGATTTATTTTTGTCGTGTTGGAACATCTGAAAACAAGTGCTCATATTCACATAATTGCTGCTTTAGTTCATTATCTTATTGTTTATGCAGATATGAAAGCTTCTGGTCCAGATTATTCAATAGTTCTGAATTCCGAAAATTGGTTACATCAGAATCACCACTGACCGATTGCATAACATTATTTATATCTTCATTGTGTAGGACAGGTACAACCAAATTGACTGAATCATTAACGGCACTATTTTTGTCCAGATACTCGTTTAACACATTTATATGATAGCGTTGTTTCTGTTTTCGCCTCCCATGAGTGTTAATGATATAGTTTAAGTTACGTCCTTTCTTTGCTTTGCAACTGTATACGGACCATAATAATGTTAGTTTTTGTTATATATGCACATAGTTTTGCATCCCCTCCTGTCTCATGCGAACGTTTGTGTCGCGTAAGATATTGGTGAGATGGATACATATATGAATTCGTAAATAGATGGTTTAATGGGTATATGTATGTATTGTATGTATATGTCTATATGTATGTATGTATGTATGTTTGCGCGTGCGTGCGTGCGTGTATGTATGTTAGTACGTAAGTACGTGTGTGTATGTATGTTTTATGTATGTATGTATGCATGTATGTATGTGTCGTGTTTTCTACTCCTAAGTCATGTTGGAAAATGAAAGAAAATGGACAAAGGAGAGAGAGAGAGAGAGAGAGAGAGGGGGGGTGAGGGGGACAAGAGGTCTCCACCAACGCCAATAACGAAGCATAACTGAATCAACGCCGATTTAGCTACGACGAAATGTAAGGAATCACATCTCAGTAAAATGTACACGACATAGGTGAAAATCGAACCCTATTTTTGGTCTTGAATAGACCCTGCAGTTGGTTCATAAAATTGGTTAGCGACTAAAAACGATCACATACGTCTTATCTGTAGTTAGCACCACATCTAATTTTGCTTTAATCCATTTAGTCTTTATCAAATTATTGGAGGAAAGGAAATATGTGACCAACTGACATACTAATCTACAAGACGAAGGACATGGGCCACAATTTACGACCCTCCATAAGATAAGGTAAACACATGACATGAAAATCTAAAAAGCGCATTCCATCAGTGTTCTAATTAAAAGGAAATTGACGTGATGAAATCTATGCTAAATCTTTATAAAAACAACAACAACAACAACAATAATAATAATAATAATAATAATAATAATTATTATTATTATTATTATTATTATTATTATTATTATTATTATTATTATAGCGTGAAAGTTTTTCTTCTTATTTCTCTAATATTTATTTATTTATTTTGTATTTATTTATTTATCTAGTCAATAATTTATTCATGTATTTATTTGTTTATTTATTTGTTTATTTATTTATTTAATTATTTATTTATTTATCACAATATCATAATCACAACCTCATGAAGTAGCAGACATACACTGACTGAAGACACACGTTTGAAGTAGCACACATGTACGCTGACTGAAAACACACGTTTGAAATAGTACGCATATACACTGACTGAAAAGATATTTTTGAAGTAGCACACATATACACTGACTGAAAACACGCCTTTGAAGATATGTAATTGAACCTTTTCTTCTAAAGTCCTCGAAAAATCAGTGATGTTTGAATCACCGTGAAAGTGAGTTAGTTTGTGTTTAAAATGATTAAATATTTAAGCAATTCTCAATATATCATCCTGTTGGAATCGTAGTTTACTAGCCTATCGATAAATGTTGATACATGAAAGGAAAATATTTACAATTTTACATCAAATTATGGATTTATTAAACTTTTTGATAAAATTTATTAATTATATACAGTTCGATATCAGTGTTATAATTATTAAATTGGATACTCCTGAAATGCTGAGAAAAAGAAAGTTGTTGCTGGACAGGTACCAAACCATTTAAGTCTATAACATCCTTTTGATATTATGATTCTGAGCTTGTTCAAAATATGTTAAAGATCGGTTTCATGTGATATTAGAGTCATCATGAATAAGTTCTAATGTCCGGCTTGTATTGGAATATGAAGAGTATTTCGGACTTTATTGATGACAAATAAATAAACAGAATTATTCATTGTAGTCTACGTTTGCACCATCGATTCTCTTTCCTTTTTCAGTCTTGTTTTATCTGACAAACTCACACATGTATGTATTAAAATATACAGACAAGACTACATCTTCTAAACAAATTTAACACCATACACATTAAATGACGAGACCTTGTGCTAGGACCATAATCACAATATCTGCCACATTGTTGGCATGTATGTCTGGCTGAGGAATTTTGTTCTTTTGTCATGCTCTGATCACATCAACTGAACTCATGCTTGACTTCTTGACATGTATAAGATAGCTGGATAGGTTTAGAAGAATGCAAATATAAAGCTTATTTTGGAAAATTTGATAATTGAATTTACAACTATGCAAATTAATCGAGCAAATAAATGTTTAAACTTTGAGTATAAGTTCATATTTTTGCCCTCAGACGATGTTGAATTCAGCCGCCATGACTGCCGTATTGCATCTGGGAACAAGACAAGATTTTATTTACTAAACACCACATTCTGCCTAATCAGGCATTGTATCTAAACTTTAGAAGAAATCATATGACGCTGACAGTTTTTGAAAACATTCATTTTGGCAAACTGCCCCAATTCGTTTTTCAGCACATATTCTTCTTCCTGTTGTAAAATAAGCGGTCACAAATCCTTCACTCTTGCCATTTACATAAAATGCTGTTCAAATTTATTTCAATAAATAGGTGAGAAAATCTACTTACTTGCGAAATGCAACCTTTTCATAATTTTTAAATAATGTCTTTTACATTTTAATTGCAGATGGAGTGACCTGATAATATGTACATGCATTGTCACACTTATGCATGAACGTAGCACACAGCACTAGTATAGATGGCGCTCTGAATAGATGGTTACGCCCAGTACCTAGTTCAGCTGCCAGGACTCTCATCAGTTACATTTGGTCATATATGGAAAGCTTCTGTACTGTGCACCACATTCTGCCTGACCAAGCATTGCATCTAAATTTCAGAACTGATCAAGTGACGATGACAATTTGTAAAAATTCATTTTGGCAGCTTGCCCGAATTCCTTTTTAAGTACATATTCATCCACATCCTGTTGTAACTAAAGAGGCCATACATCCTACGCTATTGACAATTGAATAAATTCTATTCAAAATTTTTGTTTATAATGGGTGAAACAAAATCAACATACATGCAACGTTTTCAAGCTGTTTGATTACGGTTCTTAGAAGTTTTATTCAGATAGAGTGACAAGATAGACTGTACACGCATGTACAAACAACAATGCTGCTTTTTATGTCTGTATTGGTAATCAAGGAAATCTGGTGTGGTACTGATATATAGGAACTTGTTATAATGCTATCAAAAATTGTCTTGTATGCAGATTATGGTAGTAGTGTGACTATTTGTGCCTTGTGCCCTTTATTTCTTATGTATGAATATGAAAAGCCAAGGTTTTGATTTCGACTGGAATTAATTTAAATTTCATTAGCATCTGATCTAATCGACAAGAACTTAAAGAGAACCTTTCATTTTGTGACATATACAGGATCGTTTGACTTGAGATGTTCGTCTATTGGAATAATCAGTATAATATAGAGAGTCCTGGTTTTGTTAACTGAAGAATGTCTTATGAAAAGACAGGATATAAGCTACCAATCCATTCCTGACACTCATTCATCAATCCTCTCATGCTCTCTATTGCTTCTCTCTTTTCCTGTGTATTACAGTATCATGAAAATCATCCCGTTCCATAGACTATAACATGTGTGGTGCTTTTATAAAATCTAATTTGCTTTTGATGACAAAATCTCAATCAGCACATGCGCTTTTGTAGCACACACCCAAACTTAACAGCGTGAATGATAAGTTAGAATGTACAAGTCTCTGTCACTGATTGGGTCCTAGTTGCAAATAGCCGTCCACATTGTCCAATGGCAATGACTACAATTTTGTAAAGTTTTATACCAACAATAATGTTTACAAAAGTTACAAATATTAGATTGATACTGGATATTTTTATCGTTTGCTGTATACTTATATCTACACTGTAGGGTGTTCTCAGTAACGAATTTATTTGGTAGATGTTTCGTATTTCTCGTATTCATATCATCAGAGTTGTTTCTGAAGAGCCTACATCTTAGTTCGGATTTGAAATATTTCATGATGTCCGGGGAGATCCTATTTCTTCGTAATGGTGTTGTCTATTCCATGATACTCCCGAAGAAATCCTGTCAGATGGATTTTTGCATCTCCTGTTTGCTTTAGATGACTGAGCCTCACCAGCTTCTGATATCTGTTTCGGGATAAAGTAATACCAAAATAAAAATGCTAAATGTTTTCCTCGCACATAATATAGATCAACATATATATATATATATATATAT
>JAECUM010059688.1:0-15832 GCA_016617855.1 Megalonaias nervosa
ATGGGTCCAATAAGCGGAAAAAAAGAAGACATACCGTGGCAGCCGACCCTATGTAGGATAGTAGATATATGATTTAATTAGATTGGCCTACTCGTGACACATTGACGAATCCAACTAAGGTCCCGCAGCTCCCTCATTTTAATGAAAGACTTCGTGTTTAATTGTCATAATTGTATTGAAAACGAGTTGTATAATATTACAAAATATTGGCTTTATGATGATACAAATTATCAGCGTTACAGTATTGCAAGACAGCCATGTAAAGACATCGATGTCTGAATAATGTTGCAAAAATGTTTTTTATTATATCAAACCAGTCTGCTGTGAAAGCTATTGACAAAGCCTGTTGTGACATTTTAAATCGGTACAGAAATTGTAATTATTTCTAATACGTTGTATTTTGTCATGAATCCTTAATAGCGTTTTATTTTATACAACCAGAAAGCTGTATAAATGTTAGAACCTGCTTTGAAATATTAAATAACAACAGACACTTCACATGCAGATAATGTAATAAATTATACTTGTTGTTATAGACTGTAATAACTGTAATAACTGTAATAACTTTAATAATTGTAATAACAGTAACTCCTGTGCATTTTAATTGCATAGTCGTGTATATTTAATGTATGTAGATTTTAATATACTATTTGTAAGTCAATTTACGTTTACTTGTTAGCTCTTCATATTTTGCAGCGGATGGAGAGGAGAATACGTTTTTCCGATTGCAGAATTTTTCGTCGGTATATTAGTTATTATGGCAGCCATCCGATAACTCTCGTTACATTAGACTAATTTTTAAACTTATATTCATTTCAAATCTATCTGAGTACGAGAGAAAAAGAAGTCAATTATTATTTGTTAGAAATAAATGAACAGCAAAGATTAATGAAGAAAAAAAAAAAGAATCAGTAATAGTGTTCATATAAACACATCAACTTAATATTATCTACATTTAATTTGAAATAAAACGTGCGTGACATTGAAAGTAACAACTGCAAAATATAAGCAAAGTCTAAATTCTCTAAGTGTCAAATATACATTCATCTAAAAACTGAATATTTAGTTTTAGTTTTTAAGCTGCTTTCAATATTTCTTATTTGTACATTTTTGTTATAGAGCAAATATAGGAAAACAGCCTAAAGGATCGGATCTTATAAGCCGTGCATTCAAACGATTCTTTCTTAGCACAGAATGGTCTAGGTTCGAACCTCAATTAATGCGCAGCTAAGTGGTTTCTTAATTTTGTTTTTATTGTTCATTCTTGCTTGTTGTTAATTTGGTCCTAATTAACTAGCTTTTGAGCCTCGTAGTCAACTAATATACAACCTTTGTCGTGCGCGATAGCAGATATGGGTCCATCGCTGTTCGAAGAAAATAAACAGCAGAATAAACAGCGACATGACTGTTTCAATGTTGTATTCTAAAGTTTGTGCGTTTTACAGAATATTAGCCTTTAAAATGATACATGTACCTGAATGACACAATTATCAGTTGTCTGGCAAAACCGCCTGAAGCATATATACTTCCAGTGACCGCTTTTCACTTATTTGTTCAGTTTGTTTACTTGCTTTTGCTGGTAGTGAGCACAACATAATTTTCAATCAGTACCTTCTATAGGAGGACATGTGAATTAAATTCTTCAATCCCCTTGGTCATAGTTTAGCCTACATTTTAATGAAATGTTAATGCTTTGTTATAAAGTTTTCGAAAGTGCTCGACTTAACTGATCACAGCCATCTCACCTTTGTCCGCATGGGTTCGAGTCTCGGGTTCAACCTTTGTGGGTATGTGAGAAAGTTTGTTAGTAGCTTCCTGTTGGTCGGTGGTTCTTACCTGTGGTTTTCCACGGGTTCTTCCTACTTTAGTAATACTGGCATCTTAGTATAGCCTATCATGTGTTAAAAAAATGGCGTTAAACCCACAAGAAGAAGAAGAAGTATATCTTGACACAAAAAACACGTGCATGTAGTTATTTCTACGTAATTCCATCACTAATTAATAGTGTGGTATCAAATACAGTGACATACAGACTAAATTTGTCGTTATGCTATAAAATTGCTGGATGTAATCGGATGATGGTGTCAGCGTAGTACATAACAGGGCGTCACTCATTTGATTGCTGAGAACTATTGTATATTGTCTTAGATCAAATTTACACAGAGCTTTCAAATTGGTGTGGTTAAGCCTATTTTACAAATGTCGCACGAGAGCGACAAATATAAGCTGATCTTTCGTAAGTCATCAATAGGTAACAATATGATGTAATTTGGCTGAATGCTGATTTTTATTTCGTAACGTGGATTAACATTGAAGTCACTCATTCTCTCTTGCCGTGATTATTGAATTCAACCAAGTATTCTAACAGTGCAAACTCACTTCAAAGGATCTTGGTTGAGAATTGCCGCATTTCTGGGAATAAATCCGATCCAAATGCAAACTATATAGACCTAAATCCGCCTTCGCATAATGCGTCGGTAGATGTGGATCAATGCAGTTCGTTAGGTCTAATCGGTAAAACAAATACCTGGGCAACGTTTCTCGTAAAATGTCTCTCCCACAGAATTGGTCACGTGTTCAATAAATATATTGGGCACAAAACTCGGGGCCAGAGGTCCCTAACTCTTTTAAGGAAGTTTTAATAAACGATCCTTAAGGGTCATTGATCTACTAGCAGTCTAAAATTGTATTGAGCTTGATGCCATCAAAGTCTGAATGCAGACTATGTTTTAGATCAAATACGACTTTCTTGGGGCATGTATGCTACCACTTACTCTGTTTTGTAAACCGAGGAATGTAAACATTGAGTTAGACATTTTTATACATAAATACGACTTTCAATTTTGCTTTCTCTAGCCTTTTTATTAATTTTGGTATAACTTTTATGACCTGTTATGCTCACAGATAGTATTACAATAGTCCTAACCAACTTGACTGGTGATAATGAAAGTAACAGTTAATCCGGAATATTAGGTTCAGCCAACTATTACAATACTGTTTTCCACAGATCTACTTAGAGCTGTAACAAATAAGATATCAGGATGTCATTATCATAGAAAATTAATTCCAGGAATATTGATCAAATAAATGCCCCTCCTGGTGCCCCTGACCCCACCCCCATCTCACACCACCTTTTCCAATCTGCTTCCATAGTAAACCTTGCTTAGATTTCTTTCACTGCAGATTATGATATGTAAAACTTTGTTATATTTGAACCGATGATTTCTTGATTGCGAACCCGTAATTTCTGACAAGTCCATGGCTTGCTACATGTAATACAATTCTTCGTCCCATATAATAAATGACTCTGTGTGTGTGTGTGTGTGTGTGTGTGTGTGTGTGAATATGTTTATTAATCATCAAAAGTCTATACACTATCCACCGCATTGAAACAGTGAAGCATAGAGAAAATGACGCTGACGATTCTTTGCAAATTTCGATGTGAACAGAGTAACCTAATTTAGAGGCGATCAACAAATATAAAAAGAAATACTGCACATTTAGATGAGTAGAAATAAATCTTGAATTTATTTCCTGACTATCGCATCCCACAAAGATTACTAATTTTAAGAGTGCAAATAATTTGTATTATTGTGTGTGTGTGTGTGTGTGTGTGTGTGTGTGTGTGTGTGTGTGTGAGAGAGAGAGAGAGAGAGAGAGAGAGAGAGAGAGAGAGAGAGAGAGAGATACCTTTATGTCTGTAGACAATTAATGAACTTGGACAATATATGTATCCGAAGCTGATGAATAATTAACAAAGCGGTTACAAATGGAAACATGTATTTCCCGCTCGTGTGAATACCTGTAAATCACAACAGGCAGAGAAGACTAATTGAATTACACGAGGCCAGGTACCTATGTGATCAGTTATCTTGATGTGTTAACTGGGCAAATGATCCGTGGACATTGTCAGGTGAGACACCCTCAGCCCCACCAAATACCTGGGGGGGGGGGTAGCGTTCAATAATAGGATAATTGTCCTCGTTGTTGGGTAGTAGAAACCCAGTAATTCCGTATGCAGTCTGAATAAAAGGTCTAAACCACATCTGTAGATGTTTTGTTGTTGAACCAAAGATACTTTTTTTGTAGAGAGAGAGAGAGAGAGAGGTCACATTTTAATTATGAGGATATTTATAAAAACTAAAGTTTAGTGTATGACGCTTTATTTATCGGTGAAATATTAAACGCGTCTCGCTGTATTTCCTCTTCATGTATGTTACCTAACTAGTTAACACTTCCGTCTGATAGAATGCGAAAACATATTTGAATAAATTTTGTCCAAGTAGCGAAAAATAAACTTAAAGAACATAATTGTTCAGTCGTCATGTGAGACTTCGCACTATACCATCTATACGACTCTCTCTCTCTCTCTCTCTCTCTCTCTCTCTCTCGCGCGCGCGCGCGCGCGCGCGTCGGGACGGAGCAGTGCCGGATTACCCAATAGGCAAAGTAGGCACCGGCCTATGGGCCCCACGCCTTTTAGGGGCCCCGCGACAACGGAACAAAATAATATTGAATTGGTTTGATCTTGACGTATTAGGAGATAATTTGCGGGCGTGGGGTGGGGGTGGGGTCCTAAGATTTCGACTGCCTAGGGGCCTCCGCAGTGTTTAATCTGGCACTGGAACGGAATGGAAGACGGTATAATTTGGATTAACATTTTAGAGCTGATACGGATTAAAACAGTTTGGATTAATATTTCTTTAATATTTGACATGATGAGTTGTGTGCAAAAGTAACTGAAGGGAATTGTTGAATTAATAGTTCTTCTAAATCAGGGCGATATAGTGTTTCTGTCTGGCACGATTTTCAGTGTATTCGTTATCAACCCACACTGCACTTAGATCTGTAGATATTTGAATCAAAAGAAAAATACCACCAGAAATGAGAAGAATGTGATAATTTTTCTTTATAATATATTTTGTGTGCTTTGACTTAAAATTCTTCAATATTAGTTTTCTCTTTTGTATAAACGATTACTATTGTTTGTGTTACAAAACGTGCCTCTGTCGTGAAAAACAATGGATTGCCCACTGAGATATATGCATACAGAATGAGAGTTCACAAGGTCTTTTGTTTTCTTGCCTCAAGGTATCCGCCTGTCTTGATTAAAACGTCAGGAATTTACTGATTGGTTTTGAGATACAATTCAACAACAAAATGTTGCCTTACAAAAGATTCGGGTCGAATCGCTTCTATGGAGAGGCACAAATACTACCGTAACGGTAAGGGAATGTAGCTAAATATACAGCACAGTAATGTCATATGCATATATTTAAACACGTAAGGTCACATCGTACTCTTGATACAGACGTAGGAAACTATGGCGGATGAATATCAGAGTAAAGACTTTATCCCATTTGCGATGGATGAAAACATAAAAACATACACTGTACTGTTATTGATCATAGTAACTTGCGGTTGTTTAAACATGAACTTTCGAACACTCCTGGCAAAGTTACTTTTTTTTCCATACCGCGGTGTCAGGCATCGTCCCCCTTCAGCTGCTTCCCAGTTATAAGTCTTCCAAAAGACACCAAGACCATTCGTGAGGGTTATTATTTAATTTATTTTTGAACCAACTCGCTTATCTGGTTTAGTGAATGCAGCAAAAATATTTTCCCGTATAAATTATCCCAAGTTAAATCGCTGATAGTTTTGGCTGCAATTTTAAAAATTATTATTATTTACATGGATTCAAAAAGTTCTAACAACGTTGACTGAGTGCTCTGGACGGTTCAGGTGGTTAACTTATCATAATCTCTGTAGTTGAGAAAACCTGAGAACCACGTGGAAGGCACCATCCAGAGCGGGGCAGCTCTTTGTGCTTTGCAAATTGCGATCTCTAAGAATCTGACATTGGACTTAAAAAAGGTACAAAGCGAATGCATTACCTTAAACTGCAGAGATATACAGCGAGTACATTACTATTACGCTGTTCAGATTTCATATTTGTTTTTATAAAATTTAGCCAATATGTGTATATTTTCCTGTTGAGACATTGACAACGGTATTGTGTTTTTAGAAGTGTTGGGAGGGTCATACTTTATTGAAATGGTACCATAAAAACTATCGTAACTAATTTCTACGCAATTTTCTTACTAATCTTTGGTGGGACGATTATCTGCAAATATAGGATTGGTGTAATTTGGAGAACCATTACCAAATGGTATACCAAAGGGCCGTGTGTGCATTGCCAGAAGTTTTTTTTTATTTTTTAAACTCGTTTTTAAGTTTGCAGGTGAGCAATTGGCCATCTTGGAAGAAAGGAACGAAAATATGAGCACAGGACCAACGCACGCGCGCACACACACACACACGCACACACACACACTAAATGATGGGCCATAAACACTACACCGAAAAGTATAAACAACAAGCTATAAAGTATGGACGCTGTAACAAGATAACCGAGTTGGGATTTCGGATTTACAACAGAACACTCTTGATGGTGATACAAATACAATGTTTATTGATGTAGGATTTGAATGAGAAAGAATATTGATTAATACGTGCGTGTATAAAATCCAAATATTGGACACATTAACATAATACGCACGAACATGCAACAAATATAAATGCAAATAAATGACCTTACACAGTACAAGGACAAAGGTGAACAATTCACAGTAATTTCACACGATGAAAAGAATGACGGTTTTACTCAATAGTAAAAATTATGTATTCACTCAACTAGTGAAAAATGAGATTTTTTTGTAGACTCAAATAATAAAATGATGATTTGATTGGGCAGATATCATACAGAAATATCTTTACACTACCAAAACAATGGGTATAACAAAACCCTTAAATTAGCCCACGGCTAAAAGATTACATGCATGGAGTAACACAAAACACTCCCGTCAATATCACACTTGGCTACCAGTCACACTGGTCAATCAAGCAAGCATCATTATAGGTAGTCACCGACCACCACTAAATTCCTTGGTCAATCAAGTAATCAGCGCCCACCAATTCGGCCAGCAACGCTCGATCACCTGCTACTCGACCAGCAACACTGTTCACTCGGCTCCACGGCCGCCAGGGACCAACCCCACGGCCGTCATGGTCAACTTCCATGGTCAGCTCCACAGCTGGCACCACGTCGACCACGATCACCATGGATCACTCTGGTCAGCTGAAAATACATCTAACACCGTGTACTACTTACGACACGGCATATATCATAAAACTTAATGACGTTATATACGGTAAGTTATACAAATCACATTATCGGTACAATAGTACAAAAAAAAACAGGTTCAGAAGTGAACCCGTGTCCTATAAGATTCCTATGGTACTAAATGTTTCTTAATAAAATGCAACTTTATATTGTTAATGTAAATCTCTTGCTAAGTCACAAACAAGAATAGAAAGTATTGCATTATACCACGCAAGCCAAAGCTACATAGAAAATGTACAAAAATAAACGTAATAGTACAATAGCTGTAACTTACAATATACAAAAGAAATAATATGCATAAGAAACTAATAAATTACATACATCTACAGCTGAAGATGTGCAAGTCCTAAGTTTTATTGGTGTGGTTACTCTCAGATTGACATCATTTGAGTAACCCCCTTGTGACAAAAGTTAAAAGTATTTTATGTGTTCATGTTTTTTTCCATACGTGTGTGTTTCTTGTATTAATTTTATTAAATTTCGTTTTTATTAAATTTTGAGTAAGGGTTTGTACAACATTCAAATCTTTTATTTCTTCTAATATATAAAATTTCTGGAGTTATTTAATTCATATTCATAGTTTCCTATAAGTCTAAAGTTTAATAAATAAAAGCTAAATTAAATTAATTCATATTTAATTTCTATTAAGTATACTGTTATAGTTTTAATAAATAGTTATCTATTATACTGTTTCTGCTTTGCGCATAGGTTGTTTGAGATCTTAATTAGGCACAAGCAGCATTCACACTACGCTTTCGCGATGACGTGAACAGTAGCTCAGGTGCCACTAGTTTCTTGTCTAATACATGAATGACAATTTTGATCGTAAATATAATATTAAGTGGCTATAGTTAGGTTACTAATAATTTAATAATAATTTATTAAAATAATACATGAATAATTGTTTAGTTTAGTCAATTTAATCGTAATCAGTAAATTTGGAAAATTTACCTATAATATTTATTGGTAAAGTTTAATTAATAATATTAAACTGTTTAATAAGTGTTCTTCGCATTCGTTTAAGTTGTTTAAACATTTCTGAATCATAAGTCCGTTTTCCATTGCGTTAAGTCATCTTTTAATCCATACAGTATGGCGAGTGTCCTTTCTCCCTGGTCACAGGAAGGAGTCTCAATATCGCAATTTTGTCGATCTGTCCTTTCTCCCTGCTCAACAGGAAGGAGTCTCATCATCGCATATTGAATTCCATTTCTTTTGTATTTCATTAATTTCTTTTAATATTCTTGCTCCATGGCCTTAATTCAAAGTCCGTTTCGTTTCCGTACGTTTGATTCTGTAATTCTTCCTCTGTTTATCTGACATTTTGGAATTAGAGGGCCTGTGTACTGAGTAGATTGCTTACTGACAAGACGTTCGGTAATGTGAAGATATCACTTTACGGTGAGGCATTTATATACATACGATGTAGCCGTGCTAGATGTAAATCGGTTTTTCCCATCGAGAGCACTTCGCACGTGTGGCAGGGATGAACCGAACTCACTATTTCGAAATAATATACAATACACATAAATCACCCTCGGGTATCGTTGTACACAAAAAACGAAACCCGAGTACATGTATTTAATAAATAGAGAGATTTATACAATTCCGTGATAGACGCATAACGGTTGACCGTAAACGATAAGCGATAAACCATCAACCATGAACCGTAAATGATTATCGGGAACATTAATAAAATCTGATAATTTCTTTCTTACATATTGTTTATTTATTGTAAATGGAACTGAATATGAACAAAACTGTCTTCAGTATAAAATACATCATTTTCCTTTCACGCAACATAATGTTGTAACCCAGAGTCACTGTTGTATTCAGGCAGCACAGTGTTTCTTGTTAAATATTCCATGCATTCTTTATTATTCATAAAACATATAAATCACTTGCATACACTGTTTAATTCAATGACGGTGCCATCACGTCTTGGAGAAATAGATAAAGGACAGTAGCATATGATACATATTGAGACTGACTGGCTGAGATACCGTCTAAAGCGTTTATTAGTATCAATGAAATAAACAAGGAATTTAAAATCATGAAGAGAGAGAGAGAGAGAGAGAGAGAGAGAGAGAGAGAGAGAGAGAGAGAGAGAGAGAGAATGTGCTTCGTTTGTTATTCGATTTTAGTGATTAGTGGGAAATCGGTGTTGGGAAGACACTTGTCAGATCGATTAATGACCCAACTACTATGCTCAGGCGTCCTAATGAACTGTATTCACGAGAGTGTACGGTTGCACGTATACGAGAGTGTACGGTTGCACGTATTAGTTTTGTAAAATAACGGAATTCTTTGTATATTCTTGCGTATATGTGCCCAGTAATAAGACATAGAAATAATTCTTAGGGCCTGGTTTGCATTATGTACTGTTAAATACTAATCTACGGCTTAGAATTGTGTGCTGATAAATAATGCCAATGTGAATCAAGTAAAAACAAACAAGTGAAATTGGACATTTGTGAATGTACGGTTCTTAGTTGGAGTATAGGAAGATTATTTGTGGTAATAATGCGTGCAAGATCCCTTTAATTTACAACGGCCGTTATTGTGAGGTCCATGGCGATAGGGGAAAAAATGATCTCAGGCCAAACTCTCGCAGGGGATTCGACATTTCTTTTCTCACTTGGTTGTTGCTGTTGTAGGGCTTAACGCCATTTTTCAGCACACGATAGGCTATACATGGCGGCCAGTATTAATGGTGGAGGAAGAAACCGGGAAATCCACGGAAAGAACCACCGACCCACGAGAAGCTACTGGCAAGCTTTCTCACATATCCGCATTCGCCGAATCCTAGACTCGAACCCACGCAGACAGAGGTGAGATGGCAGTGATCCGTAACGGAGAGCGCTTTAGACCACTTGGCCACTCGGGGCCCCTACTTTCTCACTTGGTTTTATACTAGCTGCTTTTTAGTCTTAGTGTTATAACTTTCCATATTTGATAACATCAGTCGAATACAAGTGAAATAAAATTACAAAGAAAAATCAGGGAGAATGGGAGATGAAGAGAAGAAAGCTTTGATTAAAAGAATGAGGTTAAAAGGAGTGCATGCTTTAAGGCGTAAAATAGAGAGAAGTGTGAAAACAGATTTTACCAAATTTCCTCTTTGCTGCCCACAGTTAAAGAAGACAGCCAACGCCAAATATCACAATAAGAATGTGTAAAAATAAAAATAATCCCAGAATGCTCATAGTTATGTTGATTCTTTGTCCTTTATAAGTAAAATATCTTTATTTTCAGTACGACACACACCCGACTCCCTGGAAAGTACTGGATGCAAGATATGTAAAGAAATGGAAAGTTAAAAAATATTTTTCGATCGGTTTTGGCTTATCCATCTGTGTATCCACGGTCATAACAACCACTCGTATTTTTGCTGAAATATTGGTACATTTGGTCAGTCTGGAGATACTTTCTAAAGCATTTATTAGTATAAAATAAAATAAGCAAAGAATTTCAAATCATTAACGAGAGAGAGAGAGAGAGAGAGAGAGAGAGAGAGAGAGAGAGAGAGAGAGAGAGAGAGAGGGGGGGGATTTTCTCTCACTTTGCATTTAATGCACCATTTATTGTTCACATTTAACAATTATTGTAATTAAGTTTCATGTTTGCAAAGTCATAATAGTTCAGCTGTTAACTTTTTGACTTCATAATTAGTTTTTCAGCCAAATGGCCTAACATAAAATAAAAGGTATCTATCCCAGGTCGAGTTCTGATATCGACAATCTCTCTGCAGAGCACCTAGCAGAGGCAGGTTCACAGTAAACCCTTCTGTGTCAGAATTCCATCAAACGTTATGAATTATATAACCAGGCGAACATGTACTATTATTGATACAGTATGCTGCCGTTATTGCTCCACGGATTAGCACAGAGCTGGAAATACAATGTAAGAAGTATACAAATTATGTGTATTTCTTTTCTTATATACTTGTATTTGTTCTTATGTACTTGTATTTGTTCTTATGTACTTGTATTTGCTGCTTGGAAGCAACTGTGTATATTTTATCACACCATTTTACGTTTTTCCCAGCAAAATAAATGTGTATCTTGGAGTAACGCCTATTACTGTAAAGTACATGTTTGGTTTTGTGGGTTTAACGCCATTTTTAAGCACATGATACATGGCGGCCAGTATATTTTGTGGAGCGGAGGAAGAGCCCGCAAAAACACCGTGAAGAACCACGTACCCACGAGAGCTACTGGCAAGCTTTCGCACATACCCATGAAAACTTAACCGAGACTCGAACTCACGCACTGTTATGTATATTTAATCTACATTGTTTGTTAGTTTCTTTTTTCTTTTCTTTTAATTTCATTTTATAGTGTGGGTAACTTAACATTGCATCTAGTTGCTGACATTGTCCAAAATCATTGACAATTTTGTAAACAACTTTTTGTTTCTGACTGAGGATCATTATCTTAAGCTGGGTCAAGTGTATTGTATTTTTTAATAGCTAGACTACTTCATGATTGTCTCATGTTTTATTGTGATTTTGGTGATGGACCTTTTAATTATAGCTAAGATCATTCTACAACAATGTACTTTTGACCCTTATCCTGGGTCTCTTTTTACATCTTAGTTTAAAATATAAATCTTGTTTATTTGAAAATTAGTCATTCGTGCCTTAAGATCATGGCGGAATCAATTGTATTATTCTTGTGTCCAATAATTCATTTGGGCTGCAATTTTATTTATTCAAATTGTTTATTCATTGGAAATATAAAGTGCTCTTCAAAAATAACATTCTTAGAAACAGAAACTTGAATTTAAAGTGAAATTTCAAATAAGGATATAATCTTGGATTGTATTATTGTGATCCAAGAAAAAATGTTGGCACATCACCACTACATGATCCACCTCAGGCACGTTAAAACTTTCAGCGTTTGTTTTAATTTGGATTTCCACTAAAGTTTATTCCGAACTTTAATCATTAGGACTTGTGTCTACAATTCTAGGATTATTTGGGATTTGATTCGCAACACCGTAAGTTCCCTTTTTACATTTTTACTATGTATTCTAGGGAAATAAATTATTTGTTGAATTTTACAAAGCTTGTTGCTGCTTACTCTTTTCTATTGTTTATTTTAAGACCATTGAGTCGTAATACAGAGAGATGAAAGATGTCAGTGATCTGTAATTGCTTTGCCACCCGGGTCCCCCTCGCAAAACGCTTTGCCACCCGGGTCCCCCTCGCAAAATATATGAATTGTGATTGGAATTTCATTGACATGAAATAAAAAGGCAATATATAAAATCAAACTAACTCTTTATTCTGTTAGTACCTAAGTATCATTAGTTAGTTCTTAAGTATAATTAGTTAGTACTTAAATATAATTATTACTGCTTTTTCTCATTACGGCGGAGAACATTACAAATAATCTATATCAAAAACACATTAGGTATGTACGTAGAGAGATAGATTGTTTGCCATGGCATTCGTTAAGACTTCGTGTGTAAGGCTGAAATAGGCAATTTGGCCTGATATGACTCATAATTATTACTTTCTGTTCAGTACCCACAAATGTAGTTCCAGTCTATATTTAGAACGCTTTTCCCTCTCCTTTTGGTTGTGATACAAGAATTAGATTTAGGCATTCTTAGTATTGATTTAAAGGCAATTGTTTATTCTTTTGAATACGAGTTTTATGGTGTTGTTGTCTGTGTACATGTCGGCGACAGTGCACAGTGAGTAATGAGGCATTGATGTCTCACTGGACAATTTAACTGGAGAAGTTTTGTCCGACAATGACCTATTGCAGAAAAATGAGAATAATGTTACACTGAAGAAACAAATAAAATTTTTGTAGAAAGCATGCATGTGAGAATTTGACTGCAGCAATCAGGTTAATTCCTTATACAACTGGTGGCTTTTATACCAACACTGCCAACAACCCCTCCTTTTTTCATTCATTTTTGACAGCAAAGAACTATTATGAATATTTTCCTGTGACAAGGCGGCTAAAAGAATCAGTATGTGCCTTATGCATGAATAAAGTACAGTACTTTAATAAATTAGCATACATTTCATCACCCTTCAACCAAATCAATTTTTAGATATTTACCTCTCTAGCAGACATACGTAAATACGTAAGCCAAGGCGGCTGTTCATTTGCAGCCCAAGTTACGCATTTGATCTCCAATACTTCTCTAACTGTGACAACCAGTCACCAAACAAGCCAACCCATTTTCAAGCCTAACTCAAAGTAAACCTAAACCACATTACAGATTTAGCTTCTGTATGAATTCATAAATGCTAGGCTTATGATAATTAGGTTCATGCCTTCTACCTTACAAATTAGGGAGGTGTCAAAATACGAAACTATCCAGTGAGACCTGATGTTGAGCCGGAAGTGAAACGTGACCCATTTTACGGTGTTTTGTAAACAGTCCAGCCTCTCAAAACAACGCCGGATAACTTACGACAAGAACTTCACCGTGATTTCATCTTTGAAGATATGTTAGATTAACATGTGATTTATTAGCAATTTGACACAATGGGATGTAAGAAGCAAATGTAGAGGTATAAAGGAAAATAACTGTGACTTGGTCCTTATGTTAGACGACAACTTGGAAAGAGCCTTGTCTTGGAATGCCGAGCTGTTGCGCTCTTTCTCAAGAAATTTCAAAACCATGCCAAGCGATATAAATAGCGGATGCCCAGGGTAAGTTTGCGAAAGGGAAAGTTGACAACAGAGAAAGTTAAGGAGTTGAATTGTTTGTGTTTTATATATGCATTTTGCAGTGAGAAATACATTGACAATTAAAGCAAAACTAAGTCGGTTACGTTGTAATATTACGTGAAGATGGTATTTAATGTACTTGAGACAAACATAAAAAGATTTTAATTTTGTGTCAATGTGAGGCCGAAGCAGCAGAAATTAAAGGACATGGTAATATGATTATTGTTCTTTTTTCATTAGTTTCACTTGAATTAAAAGATAGGTTGTGAAATTGGATCTTGAAAAGTTATTTATATGATGCCGATTCTATATTATTATACACTACAGTTGTCATGAAATTGATAAAATTATTACTAAAAACTGTGTGCAATGTATTTAATGAATATTTTAATATAACGAAAAACATCACCAAGAAATCAGTATGCTGAATTATGAAGACAATGTCTTCCATTCCTGTCCTATATGAATACGATATGATTGCTGATGTTTGCGTCTCAAAACCCTATAAATACCTTGTTAACTAAGACAATAATTATCAAAACCAGAAACTTTTCGATCAGTTAAATTGTGAAATAAATGTATTTCAAATTCATTTTAATTTGACAAATAAACATTGCGTATGTTTTACATGTCATTAACATTAGAACTAGGTAAGCAGTTATGGGGGATGGTGTGGTAATGATGGCGCTATAGCCATATAAGAGAATTAACATTAAATATGACCCTATGGGAATCTTTGGGACCCTGTGGGAATCTATGGGAATTTAACATCAAATATGACCCTATGCCCTATGGGCTTTATGGAAGATGTAACATTAAAAAATCGTCTAGAAGTAAATAAATAACATGACCGTATACCTTATTTGAATTTAACATGGTGGAACTCAGTGAGTCAATACCTAATGTGATGGACCGAGACTTATTTTAAGTCGCAAGAGCATACAACTACAAAACTACAAAAAGACGTGCAAGGGGGTGGTGGTGGTGGTGGTGGTGGATAGGTGTGTGTAGTTGGCTGGGTAAAGTGGGAAGTACAGTTACGAAGAATATAAGTTATTGACCATGCACATCCACCTTCACAACGCAAGATTTATAAATTACAAACGAAACACAGAAGGAAAGTATGGATAGGTAATTCTCACTCCCACACTTGTACATTATCCAACAAATCATGTCACAAAAATGCCATCAAACATAAGTAGTATATAACTTGTATTTCCTGAGCTACAATGACATGCCCAAAAAAAGTCTCATTTAATTTTTCATAAACCAATATCCTTCTCACTCCCCAGATGAAACAGGACAAATTGATACAACCATAAACTCAAAGTTACTGCCAAATCTTTTTTTCCGAACACAGCATCTGACCACGTATTAACTGAACCAATACGATATATCCACGAACATCCTTATTTTCACTTTGAGTAATTTACACTGTCAACGGCTTTATAAATTCGCTTGCCTGATAATCGGGACAAGCCAAAATTTAGCTCGGGCCAATTTAGGTTTGTAAAGTCCTTGCCCGCGAGCAAGGGAATTGTTTAGGAGTGAGGTAGAATTAGCGAGAAAGAGAAAGGTCATATCCAGTTCGTAGTACGTTGTGTTCTACTTTTTATACTCTGCGATCTCGCCACATTATATCAGCATCTTTATTTAGCGTTAATATGCACCGCATTCGTCTATTATATACTTGCCATTCGTCTATTATATACTTGCCAACAATTTCTTTTAACTTATGGTCCTTTATTTCACACCAGACACTGTCAAAGTCTATATTTAGCATTTTGAAGCCAATGTCATGGCCAGTCTCGAATTATCTAGCGTATAAAGATAACGCTAATTATCTTAAACGTATATCACACTAACCCTTAAACAATATGGGTATGGACACGAATTGTCTAACTCACCTACGTCCTTTCCCAAAACACAAAAAAATGATCCGAAACTGACA
>JAECUM010059690.1:0-16876 GCA_016617855.1 Megalonaias nervosa
GTAACATTGTATGTCGGACTTAACCTTGTCCAAAACTGAGTTCATTTCTGCTTGACCCAAATTGAACTTTATATTTTGTTTATTGTAAACAACTAATACTTCGCAAAATTATTCTCTATATGAATGGGTTTAAAATCAGTATTTTTATTATTAATAGAAGAAGTAAATATGTTTATTTGGGTCAAAGTTTTGGAGTTTCCTAAGTGAATTATACATAATCCAGGTTATTGTTTGGTAAACATCAGGATCATTCTAGAAGGTTATTTTTCATTAGGTAATAGGATTTTTTTAAAAATGCTTATTTTGGCCTGAAGTCAAGTAGAGAACTATATAATCTTGTAATTTTGAGAACTTAGTCATTCATGCTCTAACATCTAGCACTTTCAAGTTGTATTATGTTGTGTCCAAATGGGATGAATTTTATTTCTTCAAATTATTGAATTTAAGTGATTATTTTCTCTGGAAATACAAAAGTGCTCTGATAAAATTATTGGATAAAGACATTCACTGGAATTTATAGTGAATTCAAACCTAGAATTATAGTACTGTGATTCAACAAAAGACTGTTGACACATCAACACTCTATAAGTTATCACAGACACGTCACTGCTTCCGTTTTTGGATTTATTCCGGACTTTTACTGAGCTTTGATTCAGGACTTAAAATTACTTGGACTTGTGTTTGTAATTCTTGGATTATTTTAGGATTTAATTCGCAATACCGTAAGTTCTATTTTTATTTTTACTCTGTATTCTAGGGAAATAAATTATTTGTTAAATTTTACAAAGTTTGTTGTCTTTCACTCTTGTTTGTTACTTATTTTAAGAGCAAAGACTCGTAACAATATATATAATAGCATAATGAGATACTGAAATATGTCGGCAGGAGAAAAACTTATATAGCCGCAGTGGCGATATCACTTCTATGGCTAGTGGCGATATCAGTTTTGGAACTAGTTTCTTTTCCATTTAGAAGCGTATCTGCCTTTGTTTATATTATTTAGACCTGTATTTCAATATTTACACTTGTTATATTTGTACTCTTCTTTTCATTCTCTTTCTCTATCAGGAGGACAGATCTTAATGTAGAAAGATTGTTGACCCTCTAGTGTACATGTATGTGGTCAATGAGAAGGAGTCATCAAGAATGCCCAAAATCTATCCCCATCCAATAAAATTAGGCTTCAAGTATTGACTTTTTATAACAAGTTCCACAAATTTAACTGAACGTAAATGACCTGTTGCTATTCCATATTCCGTGTCAACGGTACAGGCTGGTATACTTGTTACACTCGTGGATAAAAGGTACATTTTTTCGTATGAAAAGAGTCATTACTCTGATAGAATACACAGTCTGAAGCATTATTAGTGTAATCTATGTAAAAAGCATCGATTCTAAATTTATTGTGAAATTTGGGAAATTCTTATCATCGATGTAGCACTGCAGCCGTTAATCCCATTTACACAGAACGTAGAAAGATATACACGCTGATCGATTGTGCCAAAACAAAAGGAAAATTACCTTTCATCATACGAAGAAAAAATAAATTTAAAATGGCGTCGTGACTAGAACAAAATTAGAGTGTCGACATTTCTGTATTTTTTTGCACTGTAAGCTGACACGCTGCCTATTGGGTATTATTAGGTCGAGACACTAGAGTGCTTAGTCATGTAGCCATCTTTATATTGGTCATGATATCGCCATGATGACTGTATCGCCAACTTTACCATAGTTAACAAACTTGAAACCGAGAACTTCGCAATTTTGTAAACGTTTGTATTATTGTCTGTGTCACTTTAGGTTTGGACTAATGCTATGTGTTTCTATCTCGAAGAGACATTTTAAACTAAGATGCTTTTAAACATAAAAGCATTTTTTTAAAGCTTTAAATTGTTTACATTTCGTATTTTGTATGTTTCGTTTATTTTGCAGGCAACATCTTTGACGCTCTACAATGACTCAAAGTTCACGTCAGAAGGTAAAGGGCTATGCCCGTATGATCCCTTTGACAGCGTAGTGTCCTTGTTATCAGAAGATCGCAGTGATAGCATGAATACAATGATATACACAGGGGTATACGACGATTTCCTAAAAACTGATCCATACATTTTGCGGCAACCTCTGTTCTTTTCAACAAATGCTCAAAAAGTACCGAAAATTAAAACAGGAACTGATTCTGATTGGCTAAATCAACCCAATTTCGTTGGCGGAAGTGACGTAGGTGAGGAAGTTTTATTCTTCTTTAGGGAGGATGGAAAATATTGTTTCCGTAAGGAAAGACAACTATTTTCACGAGTTGCTAAAGTGTGCAAATCTGATCCTGGATATTATGACATGTATTGGCTGTCATATCAAAAGACACGAATATTTTGTCGTATGCCGGGAGATCACGAAGATTTCTATCACATCCAGGATCTCGCAGAAGTAAATGGTGTTTTTTATGCCCTTTTTACGAAAACATTTGAAGAAATGAAAGCTTCGGTTGTATGTTCCTTCACTACAAATGTCATTCTGCATTCATTCATAGGGAAGTATCAAGCATCCTGTTCAAATAATGGCAGAGTAGGCTCTTCAACTGAAGCGGACTCGATGAGCAGAAGTTGTGATGTATTCCGTAACGAAAAGCAAAGTTTTGATAGTATGTACAGAAAAGAAAATTTCTTGATGGAACAAGAACTGAGGGGATCAAATGTTTTTTATGCTAAGGACGTAATATACACAGATATCGAAGTTATCTTTAATAGATCTGGTCAAAATGATACCACCATATTTGCTGCAACGAATGGCGGACATATACACGAGATATTAGTTCAGTTCCCAGTCACCAACTCAGTTTCTAGAATTTACAATATATTTAATGGCACTGAGGAAGTCCGATCGATAAAGTTTTTCAGACAGCAACTTTATATAAGTTCTGATTATTCCGTAATTCAAGTGAATATTCCATGTGCAAAATATGGCAAGCGCGAGGACTGTAGAAGTGATCCAAACTGTACTTGGTGCACGAGCATTGGGTGCAAGCTGTCTGACCAGACTTCGTGTTTGGACGGCAATACAGATGAATCTTCGGATGCAGATGTAATTCGACTCAAGAAAGTCTATATCAAGACAGATTTGGGGTCTACCAGCTTTCTTGAGATCAATCAAACATTACCAAATTCTGAGGTACAGTGGTATTTTAATGGCAAAACAATTTATCGAGAAAATCTAAATCTTGTGCTAACGAAGGAAAATAATTTAGTAATAAAAAGTACTGGATATGAAGACGAAGGAAATTATACCGCCATTGAAATTATGGGAAAGAACGCATATATATCAGAAGTTCATTTAAGTGTTATTAATAATTCACCTTTAATGCTATGGGAGAAGGCTTTCAAAGAATGGAGTGTCCAGTTTGAAAATGTGAAGAAGTGTTTAGGAAACTGCAAAATGCAGTGCTGAGTGTAACATGGTAGATCATACTACAAGCATCTTACGGCCGCTGAGTATATAAAACGGCATCGAACTCTTCTACCTTGTTTTATTGTTGTGATTGCGATGTCGTCAAGTGTAAATTTGAACCATTGTTTATTTATTCGCACCTGTTTTATAGGTACGTTTCGAAGTGCATTCAGTGTTGTTGTCGTTCTTAACACAAACTGTAAAGTCGAAGAAACAAATGTTTATAGATCTTTTCGTTGATACAAAGTTTCCTACCATATGGAAAGCTGCCAATGTAATTCCCATTTTCATGAAGGGAGATAAATGTTTACCATCGAGTTATCACCCAATACCCCTTCGTAGCTGCGTGGGAAAGATTTTGAAAGAATTGCATTTAATCATTCCTTCAATATTTTTGGAACAAAGAAGCTGATCTATAAGTTACTGTCAGGGTTTCCACTGAACAATTCAACAGTACACCAGTGATTGACATTCATTATTAAATCACATAAGTGCTAGAAACGGATAACTATACGTATATACTTTTAATTGTGTTTTGCACGAAGGATTTTTACACAGACTTAATGCATAGCTAGTAAGAGGAAACGTGTTTCCATTTCACGGACGAATCTATTTAACGGTGTATGATTTATTATAAACGTGTTTCCATTTCACGGACGAATCTATTTAACGGTGTATGATTTATTATAAACGTGTTTCCATTTCACGGACGAATCTATTTAACGGTGTATGATTTATTATAAACGTGTTTCCATTTCACGGACGAATCTATTCAACGGTGTATGATTTATTATAAACGTGTTTCCATTTCACGGACGAATCTATTTAACGGTGTATGATTTATTATAAACGTGTTTCCATTTCACGGACGAATCTATTCAACGGTGTATGATTTATTATAAACGTGTTTCCATTTTACGGACGAATCTATTTAACGGTGTATGATTTATTATAAACGTGTTTCCATTTCACGGACGAATCTATTTAACGGTGTATGAATTATTATAAACGTGTTTCCATTTCACGGACGAATCTATTTAACGGTGTATGATTTATTATAAACGTGTTTCCATTTCACGGACGAATCTATTCAACGGTGTGTGATTTATTATAAACGTGTTTCCATTTCACGGACGAATCTATTAAACGGTGTATGATTTGTTGTGGTCCCGCATGCATGACCGAGCCTCTGGTGCGAATATAAATTATAGTAAATCTAAAATATGTTCATGGAAAAATGACGTACCCGCAGTGATCGCACTTTTGGCATTTCTTGGATAGACAGACAAAAAATAGGTTTCCTTTTCGGCCAAAAATATTAAGTAATGATGATCAGTGTAATAAAACATTTAATAAACTTGCACAAATACCATTACTATGTAAAAGCCGAAATTTATCGCTTGTTTCCAAATTCTTTATTATTACTATTTTACCCTGGAGTCAAATTTTGGTATGCTGTAAACACGATCGATTTACCTAAATATTAGCTTACCAAAACTAACAGAATTATATTTACATTCTGTGGAATTCCAAATTTGTATGTGTTAACTCTCTTGAAGATGATGGTCTAAACATTACCCAGCTGGAATGCAAAATACTAGCTCTGCGTATCCAACATATACAAAAATTAGTTGATGATGACTATTCAGCCAAATGTAAATTCTTTGCAAAGTAATGGATTGGTTTGCAATTAAGATCGTTCAACCCCACTTTAGGCCTTAAAAGCATACTCATACCTTTCACTTACCTCAGTTTCATAAAAGTGCATAGCAATTTTTAAAACCTTTCATGAAAACAATCCCGCGTTTATCTTTGCTAAGTTTCCAACTGGAAACTTTTTCAATACCTTCTACACTTTCGTTAAATTCGGTCTTTTTTCAGAAAGAGGCTTCGTTACCTATGCTTGTTATTATGCATGGAATACAAATATCCATATCAAACGTATTCGTGCATATTAATATCGTGCATAAACGTAAACGGATCAAACATATTCGTGTATATTAATATCAACAAACAGTAACAGGTAACACTTTGTTATCCTTCTTTGTGTCTAGACTTAAATGAAGAATCAGCAATCATGACTGACCTTTCCAGACTGAATCTGGTTGATTCTATTAATAAATCGTGCCTACCTTAATTATTTTGCTCCCTCTATTTTATTGGATGCGGTAATTGACCTCAGCTTATAATACAAAATAGAACTTACCTTTTACAGATATACCTTACCTGTCCGCCTCACATGTCACGTGCCTTTAATCACTTGCAAAACCTGAAAAATAATTCAGATACCTATCACGCACTTTGATTTTTGTTTCCCATAATATTCGAAACCTAATTCCTTTTATTGACTATATCCTATGTGTAGTTGACTCCATGTCAGCCATATATATATATATATATATATATATATATATATATATATATATATATATATATATATATATATATATATATATATATATACTTTTTTATTTTGCATCAAATCATACCCATTTCATTTGCATACATTCTTTATGATTATTTATCATCAAGATGGAAAAGTTTAATTTCAGAAGCATTATGCATGTAATACGTTAGAGCAGGCGTCCCACAAGAATCTGTACATAAGCCGCTACTTTTCTTTTACATGAATGATATTGCAGAAGATTTGTCTAGTATAACAAGACTAAATGCTGACGATAGTTTTATGTTTTAAGGTTCGGCAGATATTAATATTATTGAATACCAAAATTAACCACTACCTAGAACGATTACATAGATTGAGCAAACAATGGCTTGTCTCTTTAACTCCGACAAAAACAGAAGCTTTATTATTAAAAGATGCCTTACCGAATCAATGTCTAGTGCCTTTGTATATAACGATAAACGCCTTGGAGTAACCCTGACGAAAGACTGAAGTTGGCAAATCATGATGAAGATGTTCGGAAGTATCAAGGAAGGTATGAATAATGAGAGTCCGCAAGTTCAAAAGGATTAGAGACTTCCTAAACACACAAACTCTCTCTCTCTCTCTCTCTCTCTCTCTCTCTCTCTCTCTCTCTCTCGCTCGCTCGCTCGCTCGCTCGCTCTATCTCCTACCCAGCCTGATTTTGGAATGCCTGAAATAATATGGGAAGGTGTAATGAAACCGATTCCAATTGACTTGAAAAAATACAAATGGAAGCAGCATGAATTGAAAGAGGACTTGGCACAATTTGTTAGCTATGAATTCGTATTTAGATAACGTGACTGGTTACAATTTGTTAGCTATGAGTTCTTATTTAGATAACGTGACTGGTGCATTTAAAGCATTTAAAAAAGTGCAGGAAAATTTCACAAACTTGTTATGTTTTAAAAAAGGGTCAATCATACGACACCAGACGCTTTAAACGAAATTATTCCACCAGCTGTTGTTTGACGTGGGAGTCAGAGAGAAGAAATACTCATTTTTATATCTGTCTTCCAAAAACAGTCCATAAAAAACTAGAGCCATCCTACTATTCAATGGGTGAAAGAAACCTCTCGTACATACTACACTGACGAGTAACTGTCCAGCGCTTAAGGCGGATCTATATTTGGACCACGTTGTTGTCATTCCATTTAGTAGTTGCTCTAAATCAACCAAAACTGCATATCACTATTTCCTTCAATGTAAACTATGCATTATTTCTGAATCCTCCTGATGAATACGCTACTCAAACTTCCAGTCCTTATCGGCCTATACATGCTCATAAGGTACTCAAACTTTCAGGTCTTATTCATCTATACATGCTTTGATTTGGCCACGATACTCTTAACGGCAGAATTAATACTGGAGTTTTTCGAAGCAGGGTCATATTTATCTCAGACGCACTAACCGCTTGTAAGCTTACAAATTTAGCAACAGAGTTCAATAAAGCTATATCCAAGGCTTTTTTTCAGTCATGTCATTGTCATAGAATTTTAAAGTCTTGAGCACTGTAATTATTATTATTATTATTAGTATTATTATTATTCTCTCCCTTGGATTTGTGGTTCTTCTCCAACCTATTATACTGGCAAACAACAACATTATTATTTCTTTTTCATTTCATCCATTAAAATTAAACTATATATATATATATATATATATATATATATATATATATATATATATATATATATATATATATATATATATAAGGGTTATAAACCCAATTTCTGTTTAATATTTCAATATACATATTTCAATACAAATGCTAAAATTATTCCCTTAATATATTTTATGCATTTGTTTATCAGATCTCTCTCATATGTAGGTTAATCCTTAGTAATGTGACAAAAATAAGGAAAGACAGAAAAACAAGTTATTTCAGAATGTATGTATTTGGAGGGGTATTTGAATTTGACCTGATTATTAAAAGGGACCATATAATCAATACCTGACTAATTGTATGCATCCAATTGATCGTGTTTGATGTTCCAAATTATATTAAACCTCCCGTCCAGCAGGATCTCAGATTTACGTTTTATTTCAGAAATTAAGTAACAGTTTGATAGGTAATATCTGCAGTCGTTTTGCTTGCATAAGATGTAAGTTCAAGGGATGATATCAATAATTACGGCGATAAAGAACAATATTCTATTACAGCACGTTCTAAATGAAGCAATGCCGATAATTATCCATTGTTTAATACACAGGTTTTAGCACCACTGTAACAAAGAGGGATCAAATCGATAACGTTTGGGCCAAAATAAAAAGTTTAGCGAGTTCGTGTACGAAATATTGATCTACAATATTAAAAGCTCTTTTCTAAAATCAGAAAACAAATTATTGCTCAAGAAATTGTCTTTGATGCAGTTTTAATGGCACTGAATATTTTGACGTATGCATCTATTTTCAAATCTGGAAGGCTTTTGTTAATTATTTTTATTTTGTTTGCCGTAATTTTGCTTTCAACTTTGTCTATACATTGTGCGCATATGAGTAAGCTGGACCAGTTTACAAATATTTTAAATAGTTGAACGTTCTTTTCGTGGCTAGAAATACAAAATGATCCACTGATGAATACATATTCCGACTCTCAATGTACACTCTTGTATTTCAGGCTTGTAAATGATAATCCTGAATAATTTAAAATTATTAATTTTGTTTTTGTAAATCTTGTTTCCCTCGACGAAAACATTTCCGGACCAGGTATTTAGCACAAAATCCCCCTCCCCAGTTACTAGCCCATACTGAAATTTCAGGGCTGCATCACTCATTTACAAGAGCCAAGAAAATACACACGAGTTCTTCGACTAAAGTTATACTTCAGTGCTGGACCACTCCCTTTTTAAAACCAAAAGTACCCTGAAATTCCTTGACCACGGTAATATTTCAGAGCTAACCAAATATTTTCTGTAAAAAGCAATGCTTCGAGTTCCTTGACTGCATTCTAATGTCCAAATTGTATATAATTAACCATGCCAAAAAAAATTGCATCGTTAACGCAACATAAGCAATGGCAAAATGCTACATTGTGATAATGTTTTTAACGACGTAATATAAATATTTCATGCGTTTACCATAATAACAACAATCTCGGTATCGGGAGACAACAGGTAATTGTTAACAAGTCTGGATGTTATACAAGTATGGTCTAAGCTAGTTGCGTTGCAAAACAAAATATTTAAGAGATGGAACAGTTTGATTTCTCGATTTCAAACATCAAAACTGATTTCTTACTTTGTTATATATAAGATGCAGATTTGCAGAGTACATTCAATGCTCATGAAATCGGAAATGATAGCAACTACCCTGATGTATGATCATGACAGTTCATTAAGAAGAAGGGATACCTCACATATTTGAAGTGGATACATAAACAAATTTGTATTCTGCTAATTTTAAAGTACATCTTAAAAATAATATGACCGTTACAGGGTCTTTCATAACTGATTTGACAAAATCAGTTAATATAGAGGAACAAAGTTCGATTTAAAACTAAATTTGGTTTCTCAGATTTTGAATTAACAGTGAGAATGGCAAAATATGAAGAAAGGAAGGATTGAAGAAATATTGCAAATTAACAAAACTAAAATCACCTGTTGTAGATGTAGATGGGTGTCCCATTGGCTATTGTCCCATTGGGTGTCCCGTTGGCTATTGTCCCATTGGGTGTCCCGTTGATAACGTCTAAAGACAATTTGTCGATATTAATGTATTATTATCGGAATGTTTTTATACCACCTTAAATTGTTGACAAAGAACAGTATTTAAAACAGTTTTCCTACAATCCCCAAAGTACAGCTATTTACTTAAATATCTATCGGTTTTGGGGACAAATTCAACTGAACAAGAAAGAAACATAACTAAATCAAAGGAATGGTTAACTGGACAATCTATTCTCACATTATGCAAGCAAGCTAGAAAAAATATTTCCACATATAAAAGTCTACGTGAATCACGTGAATGATGAGAGGCATGCAGATATTGTTCACATGCAAGCCGATGAAAAATAGAACAATGGTACTCAAACCCAGAGAGCAGAAAGAAGGTACATCTACAAACAACACTGTTCAACAGACATATAGTACGCATGAAAACTGTGATAAGGTGTCTACGATATACAATGTACAAGATGGGTAATAAAAGTAACAAAAAAGAAATGAAAGTGATATCGTTGAAAAATATAGGAGGCTGACTCCAATGAAATTTTAAAACAAAGCTTAAACCAAATATAATGTCACCCACTACACGCTATCATGCGACAGTCTGATCAGCTTACAGGGAAACAAAAATATCATAGCTCTTCATGCAAACATTGAAACGTTTCCAGATTTTTATTCAGATATTATGCAGCAAAGACGTACACAACTGCTCATCCAAATATTCATTTTTCAAGACAAAACATTTACCTTGTTTAATTTTAAAGCATTCATAATACCTTCAGTGATACAAATTGTCCATAAATTAACCATCATCAGTTTGTACACCATCTGCGTTAAGTAAAATACACCACACTTTTCAAGGTGCACATAATTGGTAGATACTTTTTTCAACGAACTTTCAGTTGATAATGATGGGATTTTACACTCAAACTGAATGCTACAATCATGTTTAGAAGAGATGTGTCCTGATGTAACATATGCAACAGAGAAAAATATGATAGAAGAAATGAAGAACGAAAGACTAAACACCAAAGATGCAAACACTGTGAGCGTAATCTGATACGATATTGGAGTAAATGAAGCAATTAGAGAGGAAGAACATCAACAACCAGTTACATGTGAATGTGGACAAACAGTAAAACCGAGGTTTAAATTATATGTGCAAGATAAACCCAGTTTGATATACGTTGTACAGGTGACATTATTAAACACTGCATTTTGGATAACATTGTATGTAACATTCAAGGAACAGACAATTACAGCACATTACCTTCTTTCTTCAACTGAGTTTAAGGTTCCTTGAGGTAGGCAATGGTCATTAGGGACAAATTGATTTACAATACGATTTGAAGACATCATCAAATATTAACATCAGATAGCACTAGGTTGCTCAGTACCAATGAGAATCAAAGAGATCAGAGACAATGTCGCAATGCGTTACTCTGTGTGTGAGTGATTTGAAATTTTAAAGTAGCTTTTTAGCTATTGTTTAGCTCTATCGCTACGATTTCTGCAGTGTTATAGTCTGTAGTGATGTCTAGCACTGCGCCACCATGCCGCAGAAATGTAGCATCGTGTCCCACACAGTCAAATCATCCTGACACCAGGCCAACCAGTTGTATCACTAACCTCTTAATGCTGAGCACCAAGTGAGCAGCTGCTATTACCATTTTTATAAGTCTTTTGTGTAACTCTGCCGGGGTTGGAACACGCGACTTCCTGTACCCGAGGAGGATACTCTAACCATTTAGGCCACCGGAGCGGTCAATGCGTTACTGCTTATCTAGAATGGAATATGAAAATGAAATCATCCATGAGACGTTTAGTTTGATTATCCCCTAATTCAACCAAAAGAAGTTTATTTTTTATTATCAACGAGTACGGCAGATGCAAAGAGATAAAAGAGATTATGAACACAGTAACAACAGCAACAAAGTAAGGGAAGACATCTCAAAAGAAACTTACAGAAAAGCAAGTTGAAAAGAAAAAATACAGGAGTTTTTGGTAAAGCTTATTTCATCTACATGAATGTTATCGTTAGGCAACTCTTGTTACTAGATAAATAAATTTTGGAGAATTTACAATCAACTCCATCGCCGAGAAGAAAAGAATATGTTACCAATTATATTGATTGCGAAAATGGCAAACTATAAATTTCGTGTATATTCAAGGTAAGTTATAGACTGTAGGTATTCTATTTTTATCTATTTTAGGAGAATTACGCGACGCGTGGATGCACTATCAAAAGAAAATAAATAAATGAGCATTACAAGAGCGTATGATTGTAGTGTCTAATATAAAGGTTATTTGTCTCCGTTTTCATTAACAAACTAGCACTTCTTTTCTCGTGTGCACATTTTAACTACAGTGAAACTATTACATAATAAATGCAAAGTGCAATAATGACGCATGTTACTTTTGAATAACGATTTAGTGCCTTCAGTAGTCGGAGCCAAAAAGCAATTATCATCTTAGGGTATCACCCTCAGGTGCCTACAAGTATCGTTTCAACATCGCTGACTAGCCTCTAATCTCCCCTAATAAGCGACAAGATCAGAACAACCTTCAGGTGACGTAATTAAACTAGTCTTAAACGATAGACTGGTAATTTGCAAAGATTGTGATTTTAAAAAAAGGAAAGCAAGAGTGAAAAGATAATGACGAAAGGGGTGTATAAATATGAAATTATGTAAATTTGAAGTCTCTCATTTACAATTGATCTCCTGAAAGCAAGATAACAATTCGAGACATTATTACCTGCAGTGATCAACAGTAATAATTACTGAATGAAACGTGGCACAAATAACGTCAAGCTAAGGGCGGTAACTCTACATATTAGTAATTAAACTATTTTTGTACGCTTAATAGATCAAATGACCGATTGTATGCGTTTAACATATAATATGGTACATTATTGGAAATTTTCCTTCTTGATATTTGGCAGAACCTGGCATTTAAACTTCTATAATAACCCCATTCCCAGTATAGTATATCAAGTATAAACATTTGGAATGGCTAATTCAAAATTTTTATGAAAAAGAGTTCATACTCAAATGCATAAAACTCTTTATGATAACAATTTGAAACATATCACGACGTAGTGCCAACATGGCGACAATACGTTAACTGCCATTGAAGAGAGTGTCTGTGAAACAGCTAACTAAATAACAAACTATAGAAACAGACTGACAAGAACAAATATAAATATTTTAAAATCTTAACACTCGTCCAGGCAGAGTTACATCAATTTACTCACTGCAATAGAGGACTGACAAAACAGTTAAAGAAAGAACATAGAATTTACCTAACGTTTGACAATTTATTCATATGATAGAGATGTGTTAACTCTAAATAAATTATATCGTGAGTAACTTGGACATAATAAAGAAAACTAATATTAGAAAAACTATGCCACTTTCCAGTCTCAGCTGGAAGAAATTCTAAATAGGAAATCCAACAGAATGGTCAAGAAATTCAAAAGGTATTTTTTATGATTTTGATGCAAAAATTACTGACATGAGCAACAAGATAACGGCAAAGCCTTAATTATTGTCAGAGATACAAAAGAAACGCGATTTAACAGAAATTAGCAAAACGAAGTGGAAAAGTAAAATGAATGCGTAAACGGCAGCATGATTACCTCTTGGAAACAACTTATAATTTATTTATTTTCGAATGTATTGATAAAATCAAAACGTAAAATTGTTGCATTCGCCAAATTCTAAAACAAATTACATGCTGAGATTGAACCATCTAAAACATATAAAATAGTGTGTTGATCGAGGAGTATTTAATGACATCGGTGCCGTACTAGGTGGTATCATTAAAATAGACCAATAGATGAAATACAAAAGATTTAAATGATTTGGAACAAATGTTTACAATGTACATAGCGGTTGGTTAAACTGAAGCTGGTCAAAGACTAATTAAGGTATAGCATTGATTCAGTTAACATTGACTAAAACGAACACGTGAAGATATTTTTAATTGAACTGAACATGGAAATAGGCATAGAGAGTACTGCATTTGGAGTTCAATACGTGAATCTAAAAGGGCAATTGATCTAAAAGGAGTTTTGTGACAAAAACCAAACTGATGCTGATCTATAATTTTGGTTTGTCACAAAATATGTTTCTTTGCGATTTTTAAATTGTACCATGCCAGGAGGATCACAATGGTATTGAATTAATTGCAGGTCAAACGGGAGAAATTAAAATTCCTTCCAATAATCCTTACCATTCAAGTTGTAAATAAAAAACTAAGAAATATTTATTGGATTTTTGTTAAGCTATTGGCTAACAGATATGGATTTAGAGATGGCCCATCACGTTATACCGACGAGAAGTTACACACAACGGATATTTTACAGCAATGTCACTCAAATGAAAAGAAATCAGGCTTCCGTAAAATTTGTTCGACCTGTTTGTTGGAAATGTTGAAGTCCATCAGATATGGAATTTTAAATTGGATCAGAGGCAGTCAATCAAAAAGCGACTTGTGCAATTAAAGTACAAAACGAATTAGAATATTATTTACCTTTGAAAGAACCAAAGATGAGGAATGCAACAACATTTCAATGGAAGGAATAATATCTGAAGATCCTAGAGATCATTCTAAGTCTTTGGTACAGAAACCTGGCAACAGCTGCATTAGCATAGGATACTCATAAATTGAATGCGAAATGGTAGAATACCTGTACGTGACATTAGTATATCATAATTTTGGCAGCTATAATCTTTAACAGTTACAAGATTGCAAGAAATTCATGAAATACAATGTACATGGCTAAGTATATGGGTTAGAACCAAAATGATTAGACAAAATACCATGAGTGAAAGACTGAACATAGAGATCATGAGCTGAAAGCGCACACAATACAGGCAAGGAAGCTACATAGATTGTGGTGTATAGAAAGAGGTTAAGACACCACTTAACTGTCAGAGACTAACAAATCATTATCCATCGTGTGTTCTTCCTCTGGATTTAAACTAATATTACACCTACAAAAGCAATTGAATTGAAGGTGGCAAACATGATTACAAAAGGGAAATAATTTATCTCCTGTACGATACGATTACATCCAAATCAGTTAGGAAATTGATTAATGACAAACACAGAAACTGAGTTTCTTTCTTCTACGACTACATTACTAGTGAGAGTATTATCGACATAAAAGTCACTATAGTTTTAACAAACCTTACGCTTAATTCTCTCATAATGAGCTTGAATGGTTTGTTGAAAAAGAGTGAAGAAAGTGATCCAGAAAACCTTTTCAAGAAAACAATGAAACGAATCTCGTTGACTATGCAGGGTCTACCAAATATGATTTATTTCCAGGATTTTATATTAAGACAACAGTGTGCACAATCACCTGAGTATTTCTTCTATCAACCACAAAAGCACATAAAATTAATTATGTAAATGGAAAAAAGGATTCATCGAATCTGAATTGTTTCGAGGAGTACACACTATACCAGAATGGACAGTACAGGTCTTAAAGACCCAAGGTCCAACGATGTATTCCATTTCAGATCAACCAATTACTTGTTTTGTTTCATATAGATTTTACATTCGCAACAAGCAGCTGAAACGAATTTGGTTTAGACACCAATGAATGTATTTGAATGAACGGCGTGTGCAATACTACAGTCGTGTCGCGGAGCAACAATTCTGAAACCTTTACTTACGTGAACGGCAAAGTCTCCTTTGAAATGAACCTCTTTTCATTATATTGTGTGTACAGAGAGACTAATAGTGGTAAATCTGATAAATACAACGACTCTTTTTATCACATCGTTACCCTCTTGTCTGAGTTGCAATAGAAAGTGATTATTTAAAACTGGACGAGAACTCGCGATAGAACCAGAATATAAGTTATATACAGCATTTGATTAATATTCAACAAGAACCTCTACTTCGTTTGTAACTATCTGTTTCTAATCGACGATTGTAGCAACATTAAAACTGGAGACAAAAATACTGATTGGACTAGCCTTTAGAAGCAAACATTTTGAAATTGCAGCGTGGATGAGCGTGCAAAGCAATAACTATGTGGTCAAAATATTTTAGAGATAACACACTTTTTGGTCGTCGTGTGTAGCAAAGACAATAAAGGAACGGAAACAATTCTTGAAGAGGACCATGCTATTACTGACGAAATGAAAGCGTAAATTGTACCAAACAGTACCAAAGGAACAAAGTTTAAATGGTTAGATTTTCCTTTTCAGTACAATGTACACACGTGTCAGTAATGAAATGTGTTTATGATATTGACTACGAAACATAAAAGAGCAGCTTTATTTGTTAATGTTATGTATCTCGTGATTCTATTACTTTTGTAAATATTCTGTCCATAATTTTCTTGTATGTTTGTGTTGGAAGTCTCTAAAACGTCCGTCACACGAGAAAACGAAAGTGAAATCAGATTGCAGCCGTGTCTGCTCAGAAGAAAAGAAAGGAAAACGGTACAGCGCGAGAAAAAACGAGAATTGAATCAACGAATTTCAAGTACACAATTGGCGATTATATGGCAAACTTGAAGACGAATAACAAGAACATGACCAGCACGTTGTACGAAGCAGAACTTCGAATGGTGCACGTGCATGTAACAAACTTTCCAAAATGGAGAAAATCCAGAAGAAAATACAATTTATCGGCCGGAAAGAATTCTTCATTGGATGGCTACATTGACCTTCAAGATAAAATGGCTGAAGCAAGCAATTGCTAAGATACGTAAAGTTTAACAGAGGAAGAGTCTGAGACATATCACTGAAACTTGCAAATGTAGCATCAGATAACGACTTTGATACATTAGCAGATCTCGCATTGACAAAATGTCATGGGGGTTTTTTGTGGGGGGTTGGTTTGTTTGTTTTATTTTTGTTCATTGTTTCTAACTCATTGTCATTTAAGACTTTAAACGTTACATACTCGTATTTTCAAGTTATTATTCTAATTTTAAATATTATAGTTGATCCAATCACAATTTTTATGTTTATTTTCAATTTTTATTTCCCTCTACACTAAAATCTAATTACTTTTTTTCTTGTTTGTATCCGCCAGTTATATTAGGTGAAAGTGGCAGACGGTAGTTGAAGATATTCTGAGAATACAACGGAAAGTCACGCATATGAGCAAGATTTTCACTCTCATTCAACAACAGTTAATGCCGATCAATATAATAATTAAAGGATTTAAAACACCTGAACATAACTCTGTATTTTTAGCTTTAATGCATCAACATGATGAATGTGTTAAATTTAACTTTAACACAGAGGAGACAACTTATCGATTAATTAAACCTCATTTTAAAGTTAATGATAAAATACTTTTTTAAAAAGAAGGT
>JAECUM010059691.1:0-12452 GCA_016617855.1 Megalonaias nervosa
TCCACTTCGCTGAACAAGGAATGCATGAAATTGTTGACGGGTGCTACTCTGGCATCGGCTCCCGGATTGGTGTTGTCGGTTTTGATCACTTTCAGTTTCAGATACAAGTAACTGCTATTAAGATCGATGCAATCTTCGGGTTGTCCTTTGATTTCAAACTCGATCGGAGCTGAACCCGTCAAAGAGGAGACGGGATGAAATTGGGATGAAATTCGACCCATTGGGATTCTTGCATTGTCATCATGATGGGTGGCATGGCAAACAGATCCAGTTCCAACTTGGAACAAGCGCAAGACTCTCGGTGCATCATTTTCTCTGATTTAATAATCAAAATCGTCTAATTCTCGGAAAGTATTTCTTTTCTTAGTCTTTCTAGCTCTAGGGGTGTTAAGTCCTCTGAAGACGTGTTTTCGTCGTCTTTTTCTGCCTTGTCCTTGCTGCGGCGTCAGTGAATCAGGAATGTCTGACTCGGTATTGCCCAGGGTATTTATAGGAGTTTCTCGCCGGCCCAAAATGTCTTTACCCGTTTGAAGCAAGACATTTTTGCCTGCTCTCAAGAAAGCTTCTTTGGGGTTTTGTTTGTCAATGATGACATTTTGTAGAAATTCTTTGCCGTGCATCAACGCGGCATCTTTCACGGCGTGCAATCCCCGTGTCACCATCGGTTTCAAAACGGGAGCCACTGTACGAAAGGCTGATTTGAGCATATCTCCTAAACCATGTCCTCGTTGTCGAGTGACTCCTCGATACACAGGATACATGACTGACAAAAGGTTAGGGTAATCGTTTTCGAAAATGGAGTTTCACTGTGACTTTCCCTTTGGTGAATGAAATATTTTGTCCCAGATCTCCTTTTATAGTAATGTTGACAGTGTCGAAATACGACATACTCACGGGCAAATAGCGAGGATGTACAAATTCGCGGTGAACGTGATAGGTGTTTCCACCTTCCTCGTCAGCAGACGCGGCCGAATCCACTTTGAAAGGAATGACACGCAGTAACGGTACGGAGGTGTGTCCCACCACGTTGTACTCCGCCATATCGGAGTACACAAAGATCAAATTCAGTTCTTGGTTCATTTCTACAAGGAATCGAAAATATTTCGCAAAATCCAAGTTGCCGGTAACGGCTGGTATTTCGTTTTTAATCTTGATCAACTGTTGATTTCCGCCAAAAATGTCATACAATTCAGGACAAAATGTAATAGCCAATACTTTGTCCTCTGAAAATTTGATCAGTGGGCGACGAGCTATTTTACGATACTCGAGGGTGATACTTTTTCTGGTTTTCTCCAACACTTTGCCAAACACGTCAATGAACCTGTCAGCCATAGTGTTCACCAAATGTTGACCACTAAAATAATAGCCTGAGGGAATTTTCAACCGATAAGTGGTTTGTTTAGTTTTGGGGTCTTGTGATTTCATAGAGTCAGCTACACTACTACGTTCATCCAAGTGTTGTTGCACTTGTTCGTCATAAACTTCTACCGTAAAAGTGTTTTCATTTTCGATGATGTTTTTGATTTGTGCAGGGTGAATCATTTCCACCAAAGCCACTTCCCAATGGGCTTCGTGATCCAATTGAATGGCCTGAGGTAATTTGGCCGTGTAACAGCACAAAGTGTTATTGGGAAACACCTCCATGGAACAATCACTGGGTAACTTTAAGTAAAATTGGTTGTTCATAATTCCAGAGTTCTAGTGTCCGAGGGGTCACTGGAAGTCAGAGGAGTGTCTAAAATAGGACGGTTAGGGTGACTGTTGGAAAGGGGTCTAACGTTGGACGCAAGGCCACCGTTGTTGTTGTTTCCGTTAGAGGAATATTTCAGAGACGGATTGGGAAGAAGGTAACCAATGCAACTGCTAAGGAAAATGGTCCACAATTCTTTGTCTCCTTGTTGCAAACGCAAATTGGCAATGGCAGCACCGATGACACAATACACCACAAAGATTTGGCAGAAAAAGACGATTTCCGTTTTAGGCACACGTTCTCCACACCACACCCACAAGGGTTGCTTTTGTAGACCTTGCAGAGAAGAATTGGGCGACAGAGTGGTCACTGTAGTAACTGAGGCTGTGTTGAAGGGCATGATGGTCACTTCTTTTTATAGTCGACGACTTGCGAAGCGTCGATCCAAGAGTCAAAACTGGGAGGATATCCTTTCCAACGTACTTTGACTTCTTTGACACCTTTCTTTCCTACTTTTCGGGTTCTTCGATCGAGTATACTTTCGACCTCGTACACATCGTCTTCTTTATTGGTCACACGTTGTAACTCGGGCAAGTAAAACGTTCCTTTTAACACTTCCCGGTTCATGTCTCCCAATTTATAGACGGGAGGATGACGGCCACGCACACGTTCGGTGACACGAAACAATTCGTTAGTCCAGTTGGGTAAGTAACCTTTGTCGAAAGTGAGTTTGGTTTTGCCAATACGTACCAAATCTCCTGATGCCAATACTCCACCTTTCTTGGGGACAGGCACTGTTGGGGACGTACCAAACAGGCGCTCGAAGACGGTCACTTCGTTGTCGGTAGTCACTTCTTGGGGGGCACGTCCGATGCTCCGATGGTGAGATTGGTTGTACGATTGGACGAGGTGTGGCAAGACGTCGATGTACTTGAGAGTGTGTTCATGCGTAAAATATTTCCACATGCGTTCTTTCAAGGTGCGTTGAAAACGTTCCACGATGCTGGCTTTGGTTTCGGGATTCTCGGTGGTGTAAAATGTTTGTCACTTTCCTTCAATTCTTTTTGGAAAGCTTGGTTCAGAAATTCGGTGCTTTTGTCAGTTTGCCATCGAAGAGGGTGACGACCACTTTGTTTCAAAACCACTTGGAGGGCTCGCACTAACTCACTGCTCGATTTGGAAGTCAATGGCACGACCCAAGCAAATTTGGAAAAGACGTCGATGACACAAAACAAATATTTGTAACCACGATTTTAGGTGGCCAAATGAGAGACATCGGCTAAATCAGCTGGCCATTGATGATCGATGCCTTCCACTCGGGTGCGACTATTGAAAAATTTTCGTCGAATGGGTTTGTGTAAGGTGTACGTGGTTTGTTCTTGTAACCATCGTTGCACTTGAGGTAAACGAACACTTTTCAGTCGAGTTTTGGCAGCACGATACAATTTCTGAACTCCTCCATAACCTGCAGGATGGGATGGATCGTAGTAAATTTTGGCTAACACCTTCTCCATTTTTTTAATAGGTGATCCACTCTTCACTGTTGCTCCTCTTTTCTTCGTGTGGTATTTTCTTGGATTGTAATGCTTTACGTGTACGACGAGCGATAGGTGTCGAGGAGGAATATGTCTGAACTGGGTTAATCAGTTCTTGTTTCACTTCTGGTTTCCCTTCTTTCTTTTTCTCTTCTGAGGAAGAAGGGGTAGCCATCATCTTTTTAATCCAACCAATTCTGGATGTAGGTGGTGTTGTTAACTTTTTCTGGTGGAGTTTGAAGCTCTTCTTCGTTTTCTGTCTTCATCACTGGGACTAGTGGTGGTGGTGGACTTTCTGTCTTGATTACTGGGGCTAGTGGTGGTGGTAGTGGTGAACTTTTCATCAGGGCCTTAAAATTTTACAGAGTGGGTAGAGCTGTTTCGTCTTAAGCTTTCTGGTGAAAGAGTTGCAGTCATTGCAACAACTGACCGTACCGTTACGATTTTTCCGTTTCTGACAAATCGCTACGATCCATCAAGGATTGCAATTCGTGTTTTAACTGGGACATCTCGGTCAAATGAGGATTGGGAGGTAAATGCGGAGTTCGTTGTTTTTGCCAACGATGGTATTACATCCATCGTTTGTAAGGGACTAAAGCTAGTTTTAGTCCTTCCATCGGATTTCAAGGATCACGTCTGTGATCTTTTGACTCCAAAGGTCCCTTTTATCTTCTTGGATCCTTTTATCTTCATCCTCCCAGTATGATTCCCAATACTCCTTTCAGAAAGGGTCCTCCTATTGTTCCCATTACTCATTTCAGAATGGGTCCTCCTATTGTGCCCATTACTCCTTTCAGTAACATGGGTAAAAAAGGGTAAAATTCTTCCGCGTTGCACCAACATCTTTTTCTTTTGACCAATAGGTATTTTTTATTTTTTTTGGAACATTTGGCGAAGAACGTGTCGATGTTTGGCTAAACATTCTTTCTGGTGTTTAGACAAAGGTATCGTGCCTTTGAAGACATTCAGACAACATTCGCACACGGTATCGATGACATCTTTGGAGGCAGTTTGAATGAATTTTTTTCGCATGGGTGGAGGAGCTTTCGACAGGACGAACAACATGTCCCAATGTTTCGCTAAACGAGATGGCAGTCCTTTCCTTTTCTTTCGTTTGGGGGCAGCAGAGGAATGTCTTTTTTGGGGTGACATCTTTCTTGGTTGGTTCGTTGGTTCCGTGGCACACAGCAAAAAATACACTAACGTCAATGACTTGTCACACGGTCTTTTATCCTTTTTGGGGGGACTATCGCCTCGTCATAAAGGTGACGATGTGTTTTCCAAAATCACCAAAGCATCCTCCTCTTTGTTGGCTCCTCTTTTTCTTTGGACGAGTGTGTCTTTTCTGGGGTTTACGTTGATGTTTGGCTAAGCGTTTTTTCGAATGACGAAACTGTTGTTTTCTTTTTCTTTTTCCTTTCTGGACAGGAGAATGACAATGAGGAGCCATCTTTTGGTGCAAAACATAAACTGACATCCATGGCTCGAGATACGTCCTTTTATCATTTTTTTAGCATCTTTTAGAATCTTTATAAAATCAATCCCTTTAAGAAGTACCGTAGCAAATTCTCCTCTTTGGTTGCTCCTTTTTTTCTTTGGACGAGTGTGACTCTTCTGGGGGTGACGTCAATGTTTGGCTAAGCGCTTTTTAGGATGACGTGACTGTCGTTTTCGTTCTCCTTTTATTTTTTGGACCGAAGAAGGAACACGATGGCAACAGTGTGCACTTCCTGAAGGGGACATCTTTGGGCGTTCAGCAGCACAAAAACACTGATCCGTATTGTTTGCCTCAGGTCTTTTTTATACTGGAATGCGTCGCCACTGACTGTCTTTACGTCGTATCAACTTGATGACAGGCAGCACACGTCGTGGAGGAGTTCGCAACGGACTAAATCGGGACAGTTCTTACTTGGACAAATCCAGTAAACTCTGTAACACACCCGTTCGCTCTTAGACTTTGATTTTTGGGGCAGGTACTTTGTGAGCAGCGGCCACTGCCGCTAAAGAGGAAGAGGGTGTCACCGCTGGAGGAGAAGTTTTTGGAGACGCTCTCTTGCGGGTAGAAGCTGTTTTCTGTGGACTTTTCTTTTTCTTTTTCTGAGGCTGTGACCTGGTCTTGACACCGTTGCTCTTTTTCTTTTTCTTCTGGGTACGTTTGGGCGTGGCTTTTTTCTTGGGCAGAACTTTGGGAGCATTGGGATCCCATTTTAAGAGGGAACGAATGATGACACCTCCTAGAGAACCGCTTCCTCCAGGTTTCAAAATGATTTGCTTTTTGGTTTGAGTGTCAATGCGAGGATCAGCTAGTTGCGTCAAGGCTACTTTGTTTATCTCAAAAAAAAGACGTTTTGTTTGATGTGGAATGTGAATGATGCCTTGCAGTAATTGACGTGCTGTCACCGTAAACCATCGTAAGACTTCTTTGAGACTAGCTTCTAAGACACGAGCACGTATTTGTGGATTTTTTTTCGCGACTGATACCGTACAAGGCATGAATCAATTTAATCGGAAGATGAGACTGAAGGGAAGTCATGTTGACGATGTGTGAGACAGAGTCAAAGTGACAAAGGCTTTTTATATATACTTTTTTTGGTGATTGTGGTTAAGTCGACGACGGGGACGTGTACACGACAGGCCCTCCGTCTTGGCACCAGTGGTGAAACAGATGGGTATGAAATAGCAAATAATCGGGAGTGGTGGGTTTTAAATCCACGAGTAAATAAGCGTGTGGGGTTTGAGTGGCATCGTCGTACGCATTTGTCACCCAAGGCTTACTTAACTGTTGGCTAAGACTTGTACTTGCGATTTATCTGTAGGGCTTTTAAACAAGACCACGTAATGAGCATTGAGACAGATGGTACGATGGGCTTTACTTTGTTGAAACACATTTTTGGTGATGTAAATGACACTGGCATTACGATGATGCCCTTTGCGCGTAAACCACAGTTTAATTTCTTCTTCGTCTTCTCCTAACATGTCATCAAAAATAACCAAATGAGTTTGACTAGGGTCAGACACGATCTCGTCGTCCTCCCCAGGAATGCCTTCAACAAAGACGATGGAATCGCCTTGACTTTCTCGCAGAAGCTTGTACGCCGATTGCCACTCTTTGTAACACCACACGATTCGTTGAGGTGGACGATCGATCAAATGATGTTTATGTTCGATCAAACGTTTGACAAATTCGGTTTTGCCGGAACCGCTAAGTCCAGCAATGAGCATGTTAAAGGGATGGCGAAGATACAAGGCCTCCCAGCTAGTCCGATCTACGTGTTCGTCAATGACTCTGACAGTGGAGGAAGAGGGAGTAGAGACAGTAGAGGTAGACATAGTAGTGTAAGAAATGTCACTTTTGACACGAAGACAGACAAAACAAGAGTTTTTATATTTTTTTCAGCACACGTTTATTGTCATCTTTAATGGCGAACAACATGAAAGACAAAAATACATAAAGCCAAATGGTTAAGTACATGAATCAGAGACACATCAAAACGATCATAGTGGAATATAAACAAGTCTCTGTACAACATATGTGGTGATCAAGAGGTGAAATCGTAGGGGTAGTGTGTAATGTTCTGAGAGTCTCTACACTCCTTGGCACAATCACACAAGAGGCCTCCCGGAATGGCCTTTCGGGGATGTCGATCACGGTCCTGCCCTGAAGAGAGTGGTTTTCCTCGGTCACGGCTTCTTCTTCTCCTGGCACTGTCACTAACACTGGTTTAAAAGTTACTTTTTTCACGGAACGTTTTAATTTTTTAGGATTACAAATCTTTGGCATAGTGTGCCATTTCTTTTGTCCATGCCTCAAAACCCCAACTTTTCCAGTCACGTACATCTTTCCAGTGAGGATGTAAGTCACAAGCTACACACACATCGTCATACACATCTTCAGTGCCTAAAAGATGACGAATCTTGTTTTCCCGTAGAGGCTGAGAAGTATCAAGATGAAAGCGCAAAACTTTGAGCAGAATGAGTCTCTCGTGTACATTTAAAGGGACCACTTTCATTCTTTTTGGAGTGGTATGTACTGTTCGTAAAGAATCTAAAAGGAATCGGCTGGTAAACGAAATCCGAGAAAGGAAGTCACTAAGACACACACTACACGTCGACCCCAATTCAATGGACACAGTTCTCGTAATAGACGATCGTAATCCTCTACCGTTTGAATAGTGTCATTGATTTCCTTCCACGGAATCTGTTGTATCACGAATGATAAAGGTCGTGGCATGGTAGTCCGTTTTTATACCCTCTTTGGTGTCAGGTAATAAGTGTATTTTTTGAACAGCTTCGATATTATTTTAGTACCGCCGTACCAAAAAAGTTTAGTCACTAACTCACACACCTCACGTCGCACAGAAGTTTCCTCTTGAACTAGAAAGCAGTGTTCTTGTAAAGATTTGTTGTAATCCTCTAACAAGTCCGTTCTAATTTGGTGTATTAGCATCCACTTGTAAGCTGAATGAGTGACATCCAAAAATTTATGAATTTCACGCAATTCATCAATGTCTGACCACTGGAACACTTTCATCAGAATCAGTCCTCTTATAGCATTGCGGTACCAGTGGTTCCAACATCGGTGACGTAACGGATGCAATGGTTCTTTGCGTTTTACTTGTATTTTGACGAACTCGCCGTAAATGCGTTCTCTCAATTCCACAGGCAAACCACGAATGTTCTCTTGTAAAGTATACATAACCATGTCAGTCAAACACTTCTCCTAAAGCGAAAGTAATGGACAAAGTGAGTCATTTCTGACCACAGCCATTCAGGGTAACGGTCAAGAATGTCAATAAAATCTTCAAATCTAAATGGTCTAAAGCGGAATATTAGGAAGAACGCACCCTTGATCCAGAGAAATCTGACTGTCTTGTTCACTTTTGTCAATTTCCTCTTGTGAATTTCTCGACATAAAAGTTCTACAGTCACAAATTGAGATTTGTATCTGGCAAGTCCCAGCCAAATGTCCTTATAGATCTTCTCTTGCGATTCGATTGGTAATGTTTGAAGATTATTTTTTACATGGGGTTTAAATACTTGTCTAGGGGTTGTCCAATGTTTGAATCCTAACCCCGTAGCTGGTTTCTTACACGACATGGTATGCCCACTTCAATGACGAGGTCCCACTAAAGGTAGGTAGTGACAATCTGGAGACCATCGAGCATGTTCCAGGTAAGCGGAATCTTTCTGCTCCCACTCGTGAAGTGACACACCGCAACTGAAGCACTTGACTTTATCCCCTTCGCCCATGTAGATAAATCCAACTCTAGCTAATTCTTCGGGGGTAGGTCCTCCCAGATATTTTGGCCATTTTCCTCGAAAGGTTTGGAATCGACTTTCATAGTCTCTGTATTCTGGCAAACGCACAGGGAACGAATATTCGTCTTTCACAGGATCATTTCGATGAGGTTACGGTGAAATATGCAGGAGTCTGCTCAGTTTTACATGACATCCGTAGGGTGGTAGCCGCATGGTTTCATAAGGATGACATCCACCATGAAAACTAGTAAAGTGAAAAGGTGTACGATAACGAGTGGCATCGCTTTCGCATCCATCAGGTTTGACACGTACAGCATCACTTTCCATGGTAGGTACAGTCGTAGCAAAATTTCCATGATGTGGTACTGAATCGCTAAGGTCAGAGCGTACGGCATACTTGCCATCGCAAGGCACATCATCGCACTCAAGCTTGCTCTTGCTTGAAACTTGCTGTTTGAAAGGATTCATCTTTCTCGCTTGACAATGGTAGTCACAATGAACTATCGGTCTTAAACGTTGTCCTTTTTTATATGCTGGCCAATATCGTCGTGACCGTACGGTAAAGTGAAGTGATTGGGAAGCCGAACTCGCTTCTGGTACACGATTTGATAGACTTTTTCCAAGGGCCGGCTAACGAATTGGTGTGTGGGTAAACGTACAATCTTGTGCGATTCGTGGGTGGTCACTTTAAAATTTCCATCCTGTCCAGACTGCAAGGCTTCTTTCAAGACGCCAAAGTTCACCAGTCGACTGTTGCGATAATTGAGAGTCAATCCTTTCACTTTATACTCCATGTGTACTTCTCCTTGAGGGTTACAGTATTCGTAGCCGTAATTTTTGGGACCGCCACTTGCAAAACTTAGAATCTTCTTGTCTGGATGCTCGTCCGTCCAGGCTCCTAAACGGTCTCCTTCGATGACAGGGTGAGGTAGACCCAGGCGATCGATGTAGATGCATCTGTCCGTGTCAAAATACAACACACGATCTCCTAACAGTTCTAAAGTTTCGTACAGTTTTAAACGAGCATGGGCTGTCACGTAAGCCGCAATGATGACATTTCCAAATCTGTCGGATTCTACAAAGCCCAGTTCTTCTTCGTAATTTACTAAGATCAAGTCCTCACGAAGGACGTCCACGTGTTTCATGTATTTAGTTTTGTCGTGAATCATCTGGAAGTAGCTGGAAGGTTCTGTTAAATACTCCGTCTTGGGTAAAGACGGTCGTTGTGCCATTTTGCCCCACAAGCAATTTAACATCACTTTGGCAAACGATCGCCTTCCTTCGTTTTTCTCGACGTGGTCTAAAGTGATCCCTTCCTGCTCCCAGGATTTGTCTTTCAATTTTTTTTGTTCATCGGGAGTGTGGCAGCAGGAAGGATAGCCGCTGGCTTCTTGTTTCAGTTTCAAAAAGGCATTCACATAGTCTGCGAAAATGCCTTTCTGAGTCTTGTCGCCCTTGTGGCATTTTTCTGTCTTGGGAAAGTGGTAAATTTCGTACACTTCTAACAGTTGGCGTCCCAAGTCCAGAGCTTTAAACAATTCCACACTGACCCACGTTCCTGTCAAGGCGCGTTCTTCCTGAGTGTGCTGACAAGGTCGGTCTTGGTTCCACGTTTCGGCAAAAGTACGGCACAAGGGAAACATCAGTTTTCGTTGGCAATGGTGAGGTAAAACGGGATGGTACAAGTTCGTGGGAGGCAAAACTTTGCACTTAATCAATCCTTCGTATTGTCGAATGTTGTCCAGGTCAATGTTTTCCGTCAGCAATTGCGGGTGCCCTGCGGGAAAGTGACAATATTTGCACACGTACGGATACAGAGAACACACGTCTAAGTATTTGATTTCTTCTCCTTTCTCTTCGTCGGCTTGGTACAACAAACAGGTGGCATTCGTCCGTCCTCCGTACAAACTGTCCCTCGGGTTCAAAGGGTCCAGCAACTTGTAACTTTGCACGATTCGCTTAAACTCGGGTGGCCTGGTACAAGTCTTCCATGGTCCGTTGTAAAAACTGATTTTTCGTGTTGCGTTGAGGGTAACAGATGGGGCATCCGTGAAATAAGCAGCCGTTAAACTCGTACACGATCTGAGGGTTTTCTAAGTCGCAACCATCCACCGAATACCTTCCGATGGTCTTTTCGCCTCCTCCGTTGCGGGCATGTTGGATCCATTTGTCTTCATTGTCACACAAGTAATGTAGCCAGCGTAGGGCTTTGACCGAGTATTGACGTTTGACAAAATTGGTTGTTTGAGGACTGATGACAGCCAGGGTGTTTTCGGGCATGAATCGTTGGCGGTACACTAAGGAACACGCTTTGGCAATGGTGCAGGCTTCTTTCAAAGGATCGATCCCTCCGTTTTCCATGAACAGTTCTCGAAATTTTCCACAGCAACGCCATAAAATGTCCACGTCGGAACGACAATATTTTAACATTTCTTCCTGAAAGTCTAAAGACTCCGAGGCGTGAGTCTGGTACCAAGCGTAGAAAGCTTCTCATTGTTCGGTTCGCATGTTGTCGGGGTCGTAGTAGTGAGCCTCAGGCAAATGGGGTAGAACGGAGTGTTGATTGGCTTCGGTATTGAAAAAGTGCGGAAAATAGCCTTTGGCCATTTCTGTCATTCCAAACGTTTTAGGCATGCGGCTCAAAGGAATGGCCAAGTAACTCATCGAATCTTTAAACTTTGTCCCACTTGCATGGAAATGATTTTGGCTCCGTTCAAAGTCACTTTAGGACGTTCGGTACTTTGTTCCGTATAGTATCTCAACAGAAACTGACCATCGTATCCCGATAAATTGTGAGACATCACCGCGGCATAGCGATGACATTCTCCGTAACGTTCGATGTCTTCTTGGCTCCATGTCTCGTCGATAGGGTTTAAAATCCACTGGGCGAAATCGGCTAGCGTGTTCGATCCACGAAAGATTTTTCCACGTCCTCCAGGAATCTTGCTACAGTGAGGGCAATGAGTAAAAATACGCTCTTGGATGCACTCCTCGCACGCTTGGTGAGCCACGCATAAATTAGGAATGTGAATGCCAGTTTCTTGCATGCATTCGAAATCGAAAAAGATAAAATTCCCTTTCTTCTGGTCATTATCTTCTTTTTCATATTTGGATTGGTATTTTTGAATGTAGCATTGGTGTTCCAAGTCCAACATTTGGTGACAAATGTGACATCGTTTCTTTCCTGAACAGACGTGCGACTTGCATTATTGGTACGTATGCCTTGTCCACAAGTAGGGCACAATCTCAGGAGCTGACATGCACTTTTCTGCTGTGAACCTTGCGTCTTTAGATGTTGTTGGTAACAGGTAGGACTGACAAACGTACGCTGACAAGCTGGGCAATGCATTCGTTCTTGTCCTTCGTCCAGACAGGGCTTAGAGGCTAAACATCCCTCACATTTCGATCCGCAATGCTTGTGTTGCTCTCGATTGTTATAACCATAGTCACATTTCTCACAGTAATAACTGCATCCCAGGAATGGAGTGATACTGGTAATGGCATCGAAATGTTCATCGTGATGATAGACGTGAATGTATTTTCCGTCTTTGAAATTTTTGCCTCGAAACAACAGAGGTCCGCGCACTTCTTGAGGGTATACTTTCAATGTGTAGCGTGGAGCCAAGACGTCTTGCAACTTTTGCATTTCAGGAATGCCACAGGGTGTGTCTTTGGATATCTCCGCTTGCTGTAACAGGAGTTCTGATTCTCTTCATTGTTTTGCTCGGTCCGATCGTTGAATAGTTTTCCAGGCTCTTTTCCATTCTGCCGTGTCATTCTTGTCGGCATACGTTCGACCCACCACGATGGTACGGGCTAAACACATTTTGTCTTGAGTGCTGTTAATTTGAACGAGGCTGCGTTTGATAATGCAAAGATTTTCCACCAAGATCACCTTTTTCCCATGTCCCGTCCCTTTTGGAAGAGAAACGTGGGTCATGAACAGTGTCGCTTTTCCGTCGGTGATG
>JAECUM010059692.1:0-10887 GCA_016617855.1 Megalonaias nervosa
ATATATATATATTTGCTAATGAAAATAAAACTTTACCCCCGGTTACATAACGTCATTTTTATAACCAGAAACTACAACAATATTTTCTTCTTTTTTTCTCGTTGTTTAGTATATGCTTTGAAATGCTTATTGTACATGTATCATGCTTAAAAGTGTTTTAGTTTTGACGGCAGTTGTAAAGAAATGACATGTTTTGTTTATTACGGTTGCGTATACGTTGCTTGACAAATACTTCATGGTACGTATATAAAGTCCATTTTTTTCGACACTATTCTGCCTGCTGCAAAAGATTATGGCCCACTGGTGATTTAGATTATCGCCATTGAAGCAGCTAGATTAGTGTTTTCTGAGTATACTCCAAAGCTGTATTATCGCGGGCTCTATATTATCGCGGTAAATAGGATTTTCCGATTAATTTTTGACACACGCCTTTTAGCGGTTGTTTGCAGATGTAAAGCTGTAGCCAGTAAGGATTCAAATATCTTACAGCACAATTTCCTCTAAAATGTCAACATTTTTTTATAACTTTACGATGAAATAGAATGAAGATCACGTTTTTGTAAAGTTCATGCTATTACGTTGATCATCATATAAAAAAACTCCAGTCGAACATGCTCTACCTGCATTGGATTTGGTTACGAAATATATTCAGTGTATCGTCTCATGTTTGATGATTATAGGTCATATACTGATGGTGACATATAAGTCCTTACAAGGTTTAGGTTGCAATTTCATTTCATGGTAGCCAATATGGACCGAAATTTACAAAAAGTTGCTTATGATCATACTTCTCGTAAGTACATAAGAATATAATAACAGTTAAACTTTCTTTAAATCAGTAATATTTTAATATTAATAATAATGATATTAATAATAGTCGTTATATAGTTACATTTTTTGCCCATTTTGCATTTAAAATTCATATGAAGTTAAATAATAGTTGCATGTAATTTGTGATGTTGTTATTCATGGATTCTGCATGGATTTACACTTGAATTACATTTGTGTGTTGGATTTTATCATTGGATCCTTTCCTTTATTGTGGAAATACTAAACCAGTACAAGCGTGGACATTTCTTCTCATAGGTAAGTCATATTTTTATTATAATACCTGCGTGCTACCATTCGTAAGTTGAGGAAATACCGCGATAATATAGAGTTGTTTCCCCGTGGTACGTTAATCTGGGTCAGCCACCGTATGCTGTTCTATTTGCATTTGAGCGCTTCGTTTGACGAAGATTTTTTTATAGGAATAGAAAGAGGAAAAGTCGTTCAAACTTTACAAATTATAAGTAAGCAACAATAGCAAAACAGTTTTAATATGCACCAGTAAGAACATTACGTACCGCAATAATACAGCGTTCCAGGCTACAATTTTGTTTGCTATATCACTAAATTATATGTTTTATTGCTAAATATAAGTCCCATTTTCCATGCATCCGTGAAATTTGAATCAAGGTCCAACTGACTACCATGCTGAAATAAGTATTCTTGAGTACAAGTTTCAGGTAATAGACGTTATTTTTTTTTAAAAGCATTTGGTAAAAGACTATTACTTAGGCTGTCATTTTGAAATGGAATGATAAAGACTTATGTTGTTAGTTAACCCAGAAGAGCTGTTGAAATTTAAGTAGAAAGATTTATTAACAAAGGAAGAACAGCTTTAAACTATTAGCATTGAATTCATAACATATCAAATTGTTTAGACATGGAATTATCGAGATAGCATTACGGTGATCTCTTAGCAGTTTGTGGGGGATATGCTGACTCTAGTTTTCACTAGACGATTTATTGCTTGTTCCCATGTCTAGACCTGACAATATATATACACAGGAGTGCTAATATTGGTTGCAAATGATCCATTTATTATTATACATGTTACAGTTTCAAACACATATATCGGTTTCTATTCAAATGATAGACTTCCCAATTGTTCATCCGGGGCCATTCCACTGGAACCTGTCATACCCTTTGATGATTATGAATTGCAAGGGGCGAACATTACATAAAGACTAGGCATGAGGACGTATAATTGCGATAGACATTCATAATGTCAACTCCAGCAAGAAGATCGGTTCGAAACAACTTACCATTGCAAATACAGACTGTGTTTTTATGTTGTTACCATAATATTGGTTCACCTTAGCTGTGTTGTTTAGGTGTGTTGACAACCTTCGTTATGATTCAAGGAAACAGGTTCATGTTTAGAACTCACCTGAACCAATGTCAGCAAACACCCACACATACTGGCCATCAAACCGCCTTAATGACCTGCACCCTTGTATAGACATTAAACAAGATGGAGTGAAGAGCAAACACACACTTGATTACAGACATTGGCGGCATACTTTCAGAATCCAAGTAGTATACTGCATATTATCAATCTGAGTTAGGTATTCACTTTGTAATACTTTTATCTTTTTTGTAGCCCTAGATTTTTTTTATGTTTACTGAAGTGCTTCCTATTGTAATACAGCGAGAGGTTGATGCACAATCAAACAAGGTCAAATTTTTGCGTAAGATAAGGTTTTCATGTAACTTAAGGTTTCGTAGTATACATTGTTCTGCTACGGCGAATAGAGAAAAGAAAGACCCCTAAACTTTGTTACACTGTCAAACAAGGCCAGACTTTGGCATAAGATTAAGTTTTCATGTACTTTAAGAGAGTTACATTTTCAGTTTCTTTTAGGAAACAGCAAACAACATACATTGTTCTTCGACTGTAATGATTTTATGATAGAGCTAATCAGGTGGATACTTCACTTTGTTGCAAATGTACTGGAGTGATTTTGCTTGTCAAGAACAGAATTTGCAAACAAAAGGAAAATGATCATGTCCCTAATGCTAATGGAAATAGTAAGATGGAGATAGATGGGGAGAGATAGACAGATGAGATAGTCATTAGTAAAGCCGCACTGTAACAACTTAGAGTTATTTTCATATTTAGCCAGAGAGCAAGTTAACTTTTACAAAATACACCAATAGGATACATGCACACTTACACAGTAAGATTCAAGAATTTTAAATCCAAACTGAGGTCTGGTGTAGATAGTGGGAGTGAATATTTCAATTTTATGTTTAACTTGAAAGATAGTCAGATTTATAAGAACAATTAGAGATAACAAAATATGTGATACATTAAATTATAATTTTCGTATCTCTCTAAAATATATTTTTGACCTACAAAATGTGTCAGCACGCAGTTTGTTGGAAACTATGGTTACACTGTCAAAACAAGTTCACATGTTCAAGGCTTAGAAATTCCTGTATTGTATATCAATGTGCGAATTTTTTTTTTCATTGTCAAAACTAAAGTATATCACTATTGTGCTTCGTACATTGAGCGTTTGCGTGTTAAGAAATAATATCGTATTTTGTCTGTGAAAGTCGAGAGGAATCGATTCACATAAACAATGAAATTATACATATAATTTCCTGTTGCAATATTTTTTAACTTTCTGTGTAGAACCCTTTATCTCGCTCTCCCTCTCCCTCTCTCTCTCTCTCTCTCTCTCTCTCTCTCACGCGCACACAAATACACACGCACACACACATATAACAGCAGCAGCAGCATCACCCACTTTATTAGCAGCAGCAGTGCGTCTTGAACGTGGAAAAAGTTTAAGACAGTTTAAATCTGATGCTGGAAAATCTACTTGTCTTATTCAAAACCCAACGACCCTTATCTTAGCTTCGCAGTTCACTCAAAAATAAATGCTACTAATTATTGCCAAGTAAGAGAAATGTGAATCCCGATGTCTTCAGAACATTAAAAATCGCCCTTTGATTCGTCTGGTTTGTTGACATATCTCTGAATGGAACACTGGTGATCCAACTTGACGACTTGACGACAAACAGAACCTCCTTTTGTTCCTGGACAACTGTGTGAATCTTTCTACATGTTGGACAAGCTTTCACTAAGTCACAAGGACCTTTGTCAGAATGCAGTTATGTGATATCGGTCCTAACACGTTTTGCTCACAAATGTTCGTCTGCAGATAGATCACTGAATCATTTAATGTCCTTCAGGAACACAAAGCCTCTACGCGAAATATCCACGACATCTCGCTCCACATTGAATAGATTCCTCTCGATTTCAGAATCCTTCATCACATTTGTCACAATAATAATTGTTTATGAGAAAACCTTTAATAGTGGTGACAGCGTTAAAAATAACTTGGGCCATGATAGACATGAACTTATTTTCATGTCGGAAAATTGAATCTTCGAAACAGACCACCAGGAATGAGTTGCGGGAAAACTTTCAACGTATTGCAAGTGACTAGAACTTACTGAAGTTTCTGCATTTTGTGTGGTCCACGCAGTCTGTGTCGATAGATCAGCTTGTTCGAAAAAGTTTTATATTTCTCTCCATTATTTGACTCTGTCCGATTTGCTAATGCTCGCCCATAATTGCTTCCATTCTGGTGTATCTATTTTCTTTGCATGAGGTTCATCCACCACGATCACACGGGCTAAAACATATGACATTGTTCGTTGTTAATTTTGACGATACTTCGTTCAGTAGATGGAAGATGATGCATCAACCATGTGTGACTCATTGCTTGATTCTCTGACGTTTTGTCCAAGATTGTGGAAGAGGTGAATGCAACTTGTGAGTAAAATACGTTCCAGAAAGACGTAATGATATTGTGAATCATAGAAAGTTGCAAACGATCATGATCTTCTGCTGGCACTTTCGTTTGATCTGATCTAGCGTCGATTCCAATATGTCTGCGATAGATACAGCTGGTTTCTTGAAGGAACGTAAGACGTAAAGTCTTTAAATTTGACCAATTATGTGTAAGAAAAGGTTCTAAACTGTCTGGAAGTCACTTTGCTAGTAGCTTGAATACGAAAGCAATACTCAGGCTCTACCGAACGATTTTTTTTCTTGGATCATCTTGACTGTCTCAGTCCTCGGGAAACAGAGGATGTTGCTAGGATGAAATTCGGCCAAAACGTTTTGAAGGCATTAGGTTACACATAACGGGATATTTGGCGACGTTTTGTGTTTCTTACAATGGTGTGATCGTTTCATGACGGTGAATAATTTAAGATTGGTTTCAATAGGTATCTTCTCATGATATACAGAGCCCCTAAGTATGATGATAATATCGTTTTTAGTCAAACTGGTAATTATGCACACATTTCATTTGACATTTAGCCCGTCGAGCATTGACTGAATTGGCATATTTAATTTTTCACAATGAACGTCAGTGGAAATAATTGGTTTAGTTTGGTACTTTATGGCACCTCAATGCAAGGAGCTAGTAATTAAGAATTACTGAGAAATTCTTGTGTTATAAATGTTCTCTTATGCATGAATCTTCTCTTCTTATGACTTTAATTTCTTCTGATTTATAATTCATTTTGTCTACTCGATACCCGCTTTTTGTAATGACACTCAGTTTCTGTAACTTGATACTTGCTTTTCTTCGTTCGGCTCTCGCTTGCCTCAACTCGATACTTAGCACTAAAATGTAAGCAAAACTCGTAAAGCACTCAAGTGCCATATTAAATAAGGTAACTAAACTGTAGTCTTGTACTTTGGGATTTTATACAAGATACAACAGGTCTGTATATACAATGAAACTCGTCAAAATTCCATCAAGACTGACACTTTGTTTGGAGTCTCGAAGTTTTCACTTTTTATTATCATTTTCCGTCATTGTACCCTTAACTCCGACTATCAAAACCAACTTCGATTACAAATTTAAATTTTACTCTAAAACATCCCACATATAACCGAAACTCCCTTCAAACTTAGAAATGTATTTTAGCTGCTATATTGATGACACGACTTGAAAAGAGTTATTGCAGTTATCAAGTACCGTAGTATGCTTATTTGTGAGGTAGACACTCCCAGTGTCCCAAGGGCACGCGAGGTCAAAACAATATTTGGCACGCTCTCCGACACAGAATGGAGCTGACAATAAGCTAATCTGAAGTCCTTGCGCTGCAAACAAGGGTCAGCTTTAAACTGAATTACTCATAGTAAAATGCATTTATGCAAGCCATTTAAGAAAGATTGTTTGTCTACTTATTACCTAACTGTTATTGAAACTATTCAATTTTATACATGATGGATAGAAGATGTTCTAAAAAACATTAAATATGAGAGTTGATAGTAACGAGACATACGGTCTTGCTGTTGATGCTTTTGCCGAGAAAGACTGTAAAAAGAGTATTCTAAAGGACATATTCACTCAAATGACATTCTATGGATACAAGCCATTACATAAATCTATTTAAATAGCCATGACTGTCATTTGTCTTCATTCATAGGTCAAGATATCAGAACCATCAGATAGGCGATGTAGGTTTGAACAGGATAAAATTAATTCGATGAGTCTGTGCCAAAATATACATTCAACAAGCTCACGGACGACAATGGAATTCTACAAGAATGAATTCGAAAGAACTTGTAGGCAACAGTGAGGCAACCACGTATCACTTCACCAATGCATGCAAGTTGATAAAATAAATGATCTTGTGTAGAAATGGTTTAGCCAAGCCACTTCCAAAATATTCCAATCTCAGGCCCTCTAAAATATAATTCTCTCTCTCTCTGTCGTCACGTAAACGCTTAAAAAGAAAATATTTTTTTTCATATCTGCAAAATAGTCATTAAATAGAAAACCTCTCAAAACCGATATTTTGTTGGGGTCCCAATGGTTTCCGATTTTTACTTGGTTCACTGTATAAATAGTTAACAAATTTCCTGCAAACATTTATAATTTGAGATTTTGAGTAAGAATGCATATTCAAATAAATGAGAAGTAAGCGTGCACTTTGGAATGCCTCACTGATTAGAATGCTTAGACCATGCCCTCATCATTTAATGACACAATAATTTATATAGTTTTACAGTCTTTTCATTATTAGTTTCTATCTTTGTGATATTACGGGCGAAAATGTAATGAAAACGTAAGGACTTACAAAAAGAGAACCTAAGGATAGAGATGTACTGTATATACAAAATTGTGTGATCGATTAAAAGATTCTTCGATAAGCTAGAACAAAAAAGTTTCTCCTTTATTAATGTTTGTTTTTTAAAATGAAGTGTTGTCCGGGTATAAGGTCACAAATAGTGTAAAACAAAATCTGTCATATCATCTCATTTTCCTTTTATTTCTCTCTGTTGACTCTCGCTGTCTTTCACCATTTCAGTGAACGTCTCAAATCTAGGGAAAAAACCACGAAATCAGTTTTACAAAGTGAACAAAACAAACTGATACTGGATATTTTGCGAGACATTCCTTGCAAGGCAGTGCTTGTTATTCGGCGTGTGTTTGTTATTCTCTCCATCATGTTAAATATCTATAGAAGGATATAGTGTTCCTCATTATTTAATAATTATAAGTGTGTTAGTGGGTAGAGGTGTGTTATGTTCAGTAAGTTGCCAGTAGAGGTGGTTGTTTGTCAATATGTGTGGGTTTTGGTCAGTAAGACAATAAGCGGTTACGTAGATGTGGGTGCTGGTGAGTACAAGGAAGTCGTAATTCAGTATGTATGACGATTACGGTCAGTAGGTGTATGAGTTTGTTAGTAGAGGTGGGTACTGGCTAGACTGTATATTGTTTAGTAGGCGTGAATGCTGTTGAGTAGGTGCAAATGCAAGTCAATACGACTGTGTTGTCATTAGATGTGGGTGATGGTCATTAAGTGTCAGGGTTTCTCAAAACCTTTCCTTTTGGCCGTATTGAGGAACATAATATTACAGTCTATAGACTAATGATATTGTAGTGTGAAGTAAACCCCAGTGAGAAAGCTCTGACAGATCACAATATTTGACAAATCACCAAGATGGGTACATACATACATACATACATACATACATACATACATACAAGTGATCATTTCCATTCGTTTGTAGCAAGATTTTCCATTTTTTAAGTCAGAGTTTATTTAATCCAGTCTTGAGACGCGTTACATTCTAAGGAAGTAACGTTATAATAAATAACGGTATAACATTAAAACCTCCTTTTTAATTACTAGCTTCAATCAGTAAATATGTCCGAGACTAATTGAAACCCGCAGCATTTGTCGTGCGATAAATATGATTGTATATGTGTGCTCATTTTAAACTTTTACAAAACGAAAATCATTACATATCTTGCAGAGTATTAAACATAGTTAACTCACTTCTCGTATCTCTTATTTAACCACAACTTCTGTAAAATACTATGTGCATAAAATGGCCTAGGTGACTGAATAGAACGTTGAATATTAATGTTGAACAAAACAACTCTTATACATGTATCTTTACCATTTCCTGAGATGTAATTTCTTTTTCAATATTTTGTAGAATATAAGTGCCCATACACCTGCTGTGAAAAGATTCGGAATATTGGCGGAACTCATATGGTCGAAAGCACAGACTGCTTACAATATAACACATTTCTTTGTGTTTCATGTATGTAATATTTTGGTGCTAAACAACGCTAATATTTGTTTGATTGTTTCTTTGTTTGAAACATATTTTATTGACAATTTGTTAAAACATATTTGGATGGACAAGAATTAAAAATATTTCGTCTAGACCCTTTCGCACAATGTATAAAAGTGATCCATGGCATTTATTTGCAAACTGCTGAGAATACGTTGGACACAATTACATTTATTAAAGATAAAAAAATCATTTTAAACAAAACAAGAGAAGTATAATTACGTAAATGAACAATTCATAAACTGAGAAATAGAGCGAGAGAGGGAGACATAAGACATGTCATTGGTTTCATCTAATATTGTCGTTTCTTTATGTTGATAATTTACTATTTAGAATATAATTGCAAGTAATTAAAACTTATTTTCGTGGATATATTTATGAACATAGAGGAATATTGCAGAGTTTGTTTAGCTACTTATTTCGACGTCATTTTTAATTACTAAATCTGGACTTAAATAAGGAGTGTGTTGAAAGATAGTACAAAGTAACAAATATCGTTGATTACTAATATGGGGCAATATAACAGTGTTCACCATCTTCATTATCATAAATCGTCATTATCATAGACTTCACTCTGCAAGTTTCGGCTTTGAGAGGTCTGCATGCATTTCTAAGTTTAGTGTCCAGGATATCCAGAATTTTGCAAATACGGTGTGGTAGCTCTGGGTTGGATTATATAAGGGCTTTAATCCGTTTTTAATAACTAGATTAGGGGCATTTTGAATGTTTAACGAAAGAGAGAGAGAGACAAACAGAGAGAGAGAGAGAGAGAGAGAGAGAGAGAATTTCAAAGATTAATCATAGATGGAGAAAAGTAACGTCTACAAATGATTGGAGTGATGCTTTGCGAGTTGTGTTGTCGATAATTAGATGTCACATATCTCCTTTGTGGAAGAAGATGGCTTAAATAACTGGGTATATGATGATTTATGGATACCACCTTACTTATTTCGTCCTTTTACGGGGTTCCCAACTTATTTCTGTATAAAGAACATCTCTCGAAGAATAAATGGCAAGACCTGTAAAGATTCGTGTTGCTTCCATTTTAAAATCTTGTTCCAATCTTTCCGAATATTCTTTTGAGCAATACTTTAAAAGCATTGTCTACAACTGGACTTACGAACAGTGTACATAGTTTGCCAAGATTTATTATATTAAAATATATTTTCGCTAGGCGCAAGATAGATAAATATGTGAATGCGTTCTGAATAATTATAGTAAAAAAATTAACTAATTTTGAGTTCAGATGAAAATGTTATTCTTTGATGTCTATCACATTGATCAGGAAGTAAATTCATATTATCAAAAGAGGCGTAATGTCAGGTTTAGAAGGATTAAAAGTAAGAAGCCAATCGTTTCCCCATGTGTTATGTTTTTTAAGGTCATTCTTTATAATATGTTGCAACGGATCTAAGAAATTACAAAGCAAGTTTCATCCGCAAGAGACATATCATCCTTAAATGAATTTAAGCATGATATTCCATTTAATGGTATATTGACGTTCCAAGAAAGATATTATTAGTTATTAGAATCCAATGCATATGGCAAACCTCTACATGGAAATAATTACGAAAATATAAAAACGATCTCTGTAAAACCCGGAAATCAATCAAAACACGATATGTATATATGTAGGTAGGTAGGTAGGTAGGTAGGTAGGTAGGTATGCGAGTGTTTAATACATTATTCTTTATCCCAATCGTTTATTTAGTACCAGTTAACTCATAAGTTAACAAAAACAGAAATCTGTCCAACTGATACATCATATATATAGACACCTAGATTTTTCTTTCTGTTTTTATGTGTGTCTCTCTTGCCAAATAAGAGGTCGCGAGTTCGAAACTCGCAACGGCATCCCAAAATTTTTAAATATTCCTTTGGATTTTTAGTTCAGACTTTCTGTTAAACTCACTCATCCCAATTTTTAAGTTTATTTTTTTTTTAAATTTTTTATGCTGTAACTTTCTTTTATCACTCCCGTTCTATGAGGGGAAATCCGCTTGCCAAACAAGTGGTCGCGAGTTCGAAACTCGCGGCGGCATCAAAATTTTATTCCTACTTTCTACTTCTTTTTTTCTTTTTTTTGAAACTTTCTTTAAACTCGCTCATCCCAATAATTTTTCCACTTTTTTATTTTTATGTTGAAACTTTCTTTTATATCTTTTATCACTCACGTCCTAGAACGCGCAATTATTTGTCTTTTTGTGTACCCCGGCTGACAAACAAGAGGTCGCGAGTTCAAAACTCTCGGAGGCATCCCAAATTTTTCTTTTTACTTTTTTTTAAATTTTATACTCACTCTTACTTTTGAACTCGTAAATCCAAATTTTTTAAAATTTATTTTTATTTTAGTACTTTTTTTTTTTTTTAAAATGCCGTCCTAGGACAATTAGCCTAGTCTTATACATAAACACCCACATTTGTCAATGTGTCCC
>JAECUM010059693.1:0-19383 GCA_016617855.1 Megalonaias nervosa
TACAATTGGTTTGTTCCTTTGCCGACATAGACAAATCTTTTTTTTTCAAGCAGGTGACTGTGACCGTGTGACGGCTACGATAAAGAAGATGACGACGATGACGATGTTTGTTATGAGGCATAATTCGACAACTGGCTCAGTTACCAAACATACTGGGAAAACGTGTGTATCATAATCAGACGAAATACGGGAGGATGAGTCGAGACTGTGAATGAAGAATTTTCTAGTAGTTACTTTATAGGCTTACGAGGATATTATCTTTTTCAGAATTTGGCTGTCAGAGTTTATGCTGAATGGTCTAACAATAAATTTGTTGTTTATTTTTTATTTTATTTTTTTTCGCTAAGCGACGACTTTTTGAAACTGTAAGCTGGGAGCGATCGTAGTGTTGTATGCAATTTTAAATATACAAATGCATATTAAATCCTTGCTTTTATAACAACAATTCTCTTACTGTACGTCTCTATATCCTGGTTAAAATATTTGCAGGTTCGTTGACAGTTGGCGTCTGAGTCAAGAATTATTATTATTATTATTATTATTATTGCTGCTGCTGTAGTTATTGATAAATATTCTTTGTTGAAAGAGACTGGGCTGAGGATTATTGCTCATTATTATCATTTATGTGTAATACATTGAAATCAACCTATACCATTCCATGCAAAGTAGACATTATGCAGAACTCACGGGACTAATGGTATGGAAGAATAGGAACTAGTGTAGAAAAAGGGAAACAGAAAATAGAGTATATATGGGTTGGCCGACCAGGACTGGCTGATAATGAAAACAACATTTTTAGTCAAAATAATCTTTCGAGAGCTTATTAGTTAACTGAAGAAAAAAATGGAGATGAATTAGTAGCGTGAGTCCTACAGAGAACAACAACCTAACTGTGGTTCCACATATGCATGCACAATTTAACTACTAGAAATGCAGAATTCTGGCTCTATTTGCGCTTAACAAGCGAAATGAATCATTTTTTCTTTCATATTTCAATTTTAAATTGAAGAGAGGTAAATGGTGATTGCAGGAACATACGACTCAAGCTAAAGCAGGAAGGAGACTGACACCAACAGACATCATTATAAAGTATTGTGTAAAGATTGCTTCTGCGGTATAGGCTTTTTCAAGCGTAATACACATTCTGATTTAGATGGTTACATCTGAGAAAATGTTTTTAAAAAATGTTGCTATTGTGTAATGTTATACAAAATGTATGTTTTATAGATTTTTTTAAAAATCTCATTAAAGTAATATTCATTATATAAGCATTGTTATTGGTCCTCGTGTGTGTGTGTGTGTGTGTGTGTGTGTGTGTGTGTGTGTGTGTGTGTGATTTTTGGATATACACTTGACTTATGATGGCATGATTTTGCTGAATTTATGATTATTCAATCAAATTTATGATATTATAAATTTGGTTGTGATATAAATTGAATTCATGATTTCATACATTCGAATTATAATATCATGAACTATGTTGAATTTACAATATGACAAATTACTTTTGTCCCATTAAAACTTTCAGTTTTCCCCTGCACTAGTACCGCGGAACAAAAGGAAAAGGTCAGAATTCGATGGGCGTTATCTCTGTCTAATTCACCTAGACCTGAACCAATATTTTCTCGCACCACTGATTTTAATAGGAAAAACAGGGCCAATACCTACGGACCGTGCATCTATTACAAAGAAAACAAACATTTGATAACATAATAGTATTGATGATTAACAGAAGATTAATGTAATATTTCACCATTCTTTCCGATCCTTTTCACTTTTTAAAGGTATGGTATCTTCCTACAGCAATTAAACGTATTTGGTCCAAGCGTCTTTTTTCTCATTTAAAATTCTGAGATTTCGCACGCAGTACTCAAACACATGTACACAAGTTTTATAACCGAACTTAGTTTAATTTGAATTTTTTTTTAAGATTTAATGTATTATTTAATAGGAGCGCTGCATTATTTCGGTTTCGCTGATTATATTCGGTTCGTTCACCGACGTGGTGGGATTTAGAAGAGCAATATTATAAGTTTCAATTATCGTCAGAATTACCGCCTTCGGAAACAGGTGTCCGCCATCTTTCGGGTTGACCTCTCTTGGAATTATCATGACTAGGAATTCTAATTTCTTGCATGTAATAAATTAGAGGCGATGAAACACTTTTTGTATATTGCCTTACACACTTACATAATTATGTTGTTTGATGCGTAATTAATGTCTGTTACACACTTCTTGTGTTAAAAAACTGAGGATGACCCAAGATATAGCGAACAGAGATTTCAACAAATATAAATTTGAGAGACAGACGTGATGTGAAAACTATCTATAGAGTCTATTCGTATTATATCTTTCAGCGAAGTCAATTCTGTTTCGCCCAGTTGATAAGATTTGTGGCCAGCATCCGATCATCACCCGATCACTGAAAAACAGCCTATCGACTATGAAACCCAACATGAGGTTGGTTGGAGAGATCGCATTCCAGCTAGATCGTCGTATTCTCGATCATGTCTTCACGGAAGCAAGGAGTCTGCAGAAGAAGTCCAAATCGAATCACAGGTTCTATGGCTTCAGCATTTCCACCATTTATCAAATGATGCATAAGATAGCGAAGAAGGGCAACCGGTTCGACAACAATATGGAACTGGAGATGAGGCTGAAATTCGAGAAAATGCTCGTGAAGCTCAGTTCTTTTGGCTACATCTACGACCTCCATGCGGATTTCACGCAAGATATCGTCAACAAATATGGCCTCCTAAACGGCCCACCAGATCAACTTACTATTAAAGGTTTCGGGCTTGACAATCCCTTGGTACTTCGCGTGTTGCTTGCCCAGCTGATCCGAGATAGACAAGAATTGTATGACATGCTTATAATCCTGGATTGTCTTTGCTTTTTGTCTCATGAAGACGGAAAACCATTATTTATATGGTGACTTTTTCAACATGAAAACATTTACCTTGTCGATAGATACCAGGATGTGGAATACTCTTAATATTTCTCATATCAAAAAAAGTTGCTATGTAAGGAAAAGGCTATACGGATTTAGTCGATAATATTTCATTTTTTGTCAGTTCATCTATCACTTGCTAAAGCATTTTTCCCCGCAAGGAAAAACTTTAGCTTTTGAATTGGATAATTTTGTCACTTGTTTCTGTCAAAACAAGGAAAAGAAAATTCTCATTAGCGCTCATAAAGATTTCAGATGTATACATAACTGACATGTATTAAATTTCCATGGTCTAGTATATGTTACCTATTTTGTTACGTGAAATGATTTCACTATTATATTATCAATTAACTTACTGCATTTTTTTGCAAGAGGTTGAATTTTGATTTGAAGCTGAATAATAGCGTTCTACACACACATAAACAGTGTGTATGATGTGACTTGAGTATTCTCTGGGATAACAGTCCTTTAACTTCTTTTTCTTTAGAGGGAATTTGTTTTATTTAAACATTATGTACTTATTATAGATTGTTGAAGAATTCTATTCTTCATATGGGTGAACGTAGGTGCTCTATATTAGTGCGGCTGTCACGTTCTTGACTTAACACACGTCAGAGAAAATGGAATTATATGCAAAAGCTTAAGTGTAATCATTGATTTTGAGGTGTGAAAAGTAGTCTGGTGTGATCTTGCTTTGCTAAACTGGACACCTAAAGATGAATATATCCACCGTCCATGTAGCAGTTATATATGGAGCTGCCGGAAAATGTGTAACTTTGACGCATATGGCTAAAAGACATCAATGACAACAACAAAGATGATGTCAGGAAACTTGTACATATACTTTGCAGAGAAATGAAGAAAAAAAAAATGAATCGAAAGGTTATACATGGCTTGAGTATACAGTATATCCCGTTTACCTGACGTTTGCAACTGCATCGCATAGTGCGAACTGTGAACATATAACGTTGCATTGGTAATCGTTTCTTATGCAAATGTTCTGGTTCATTATTTGTTTGTTACTTGTTCTTTTCGATGTACACACACTGCAAGTTAGGTATTGCTGTTAAAGTTGTCTTTGTACTTTACTAATAAAGAACTTGAACGTGTAATCGCAACCAGAAGTGTAAACTCTTTAATTTGAAAAACAGTCTTAGAAACGTTTAGAACTGCTATTTCTGTGAGACTAAAAGATGCCTCGAGTGTATTTCGACGCAATAATTTACAGAAAAGTTATACATTTTGTTCGCTGGAAATTTCTTCGGTAAAAAAGAAACGCAATATATTTGGACCGCCTCGGCTGTCTCTGCGTTGGAATGTACGATTTAACGAGGATACGAAAGAAAAAAACAAATAGTTCGATCATTCGTAACATCTCCGTCAGTCCTTGTTTCGTAAATAGCCAAAGCAGTCCGAATAGCAGCTATCCCCGACATACATCTGAGGTATGATCCGTAAGATTGACCTCGAATTTGCGAGTGGTTTAAATAATATTAATTGCCCCCTATCGTGCAGTTATGGAATCCCCCAAATTGTAATTATAATTTACCTGCATGTTTGAACAGAATGCGGTTATACTGATTATATCGCCATCTGTCCGTCCAGCACATCGATATCAGTTGATATTTGACAGAATACATCCTAATTTTTAAATGTTATTACACAAAAATAACAAAAGAAATATTAAGACAGAAAACAAAGACAAAGTATATCAATCTCAGTCATTGTGAAAAGGGCCTGGTGTAGCTCTTCGATTTGTATCAAATCAAACAGGTCAAAACAGGCCGTGTCTTTATTTCATATTTGCAATTGCAGCTGCAAAAATGTACATTGGACGTTACTGTAAGATATGAAAAAAGTGGAAAACCGGAAATTTGCTAACACTATTTCTCAATGGCATTATTCATTCTGCACTGAGATCTAATGTAAATGAATTAACATCACAACAATCAAATTCGGGAAAGGACTACTGTTAAGGCGATGTATGTATGTATGTATGTATGTATGTATGTATGTATGTATGTATGCATACATACCACCACCATACTACTACTACTACGAATAATAATAATAATCATAATAATAATAATAATAATGGCATTGTTTATTTGTAATTCAGGCCACTGGCCCATTATGCATATCCATACATCATGTGGTACAACATGGTGATTTAGTAGTATCTATTGGAAGTGTTATACATGCAATTATCCATTATTGTATTTTTTTCTAATTGGGTGACATATATATATATATATATATATATATATATATATATATATATATAATACAGGAATCACACAATATTAATTATGGATAACCCTAAGCATGCATGAAGCAAATGTACGTTTTGTGATATTGATCTAGAATCTATGCAGCAACAGTTGACAGTAAAATGGCTTCTCTAATCTTCAAGGTTTTTATAGTATTTTATAGTAAACATTGCTGTATTAGTCATCAGAATTCTCCTAGTATCATTTTGTATAAAAGTACTAAATTTTTATTTTCTAAAGTTGGGTTTTTTACATACGGAGGTGGGTAAATATTCTTCGTTATTCTCCATATAGTGGACAAGCAGTAAAAAAATGAAATTCATGTCGATATTAACGGTACACATTGTATACAATGTTTCTTCATAATAAATATTTTCCGATCTTCCCGCTTTAACGCTGATTTCACTTTAACCTCTGTGCGCTTTAGGCAATATATATATATGTATTGAACATATTTTGCCGCTGGTGGGCGGTTTCAGCGAAGACAAATAAATCGTCTGCATACAATAGTAAAACTAGTTGTAAAGTTTCTAATATCCTATACCGAAAGGTTTATTAAATAATATTGTTAATATCGGTACCCCTACACATAAAGATTTCGTATGATGAAGCTTCTGCTCCCTTAAGTTTGTCATGCTTCAGTTTACTAAGTGCTAGGTGAATCTCCTCTTCTGTATTTCTTTCTATCTAGGGCATCATGGACTATTTGAATATGTTCATTTTTCTGTAACAAGGCAACATAACACATTAAATAATCCTGAAAAATAATACTCATACCAAGCTGCTTTGTGTACAAGTACATGAATTCTTTATAAGGCGCCAGAAAAGTTGTGTAATTTTAGAGTATAATCCAGATAAAATACTTTTCTTGTTCTGATATAGCTTTTCCTGGCTTCTTGTAAGTGATTTATAAATATTTCCATAGAATTTATAATCTTCAAGCGATTATATTGTGCCTTGTATTCTGAACTGTCTCAGGCGTCTTAAGGTTTTGCCTTTAGCGGCTGTACATCCTCTGCCGAACCAAGATTGAGCTTTAGGAAATTTTCTTGGAGATGTCACAGCGAGGGTTTGCTTTTTATTGACTGTTTTTGCTGGATTTTCTGCATCGTCGTGGTATATACCAGTAATTGTTTCGACGTATCCATTGAGTTTGTAATGGATGACATAATTTCAAATCGCATCCACATTTTGAGATAATAGATCCTTAAGTTGCTGGATAAAAGACAGCCCTGCTTAGTTCCAAGTCTATTTATCTAATACTTTACCACCAGAGTCACCTACAGCTTTCTGTTCTAATTTCCCGATTTAGTTATGGTAAATACAATCTACGATCCGTGTCAAACGACGATATAAGTTTTGAAACGTATACGTCAGCTATTGCTGCGACAGAGTTACCATATATACATGTAAATTTCCCTGTACCTTTATCTGATCATCTACCTTTAGCGATCCTTAAACCCAGTCAGCTGACATGGATGTAGAAGCTTTTCTCCATAACGATTTATCTCACCTTACTTCTTGATTAGTCCTGCCACACGTCTTCGTCTTCTGTATAATTCAGATCTTGAAGTAGATTTATTACACTATCCTATTTGATAAAATCTGGTTCAGTAATTGTATATGAATTAAAATCACCTGCAATTATCATTTTATAGTCAGTATACTTTGTTTTTTAATTTAGCTATTTTATTTTCTGCAAATGTAAATATATTTTCCTCTGAGTGAACAGAAGCGTGTTCAGGAAACAAACTAACAAAATAAATTAAGTTCAACTTAAGCATGCTTGCCTTAGATGATATAACTAACCAAACAATATTTGAGAGATACTTATTAATCTAGATATGTTGAAATGCTTGAAGTGTGATTCACGAACAAACACCGATAACCCGCTTGAATTTATACTAGCTGTTTGTGATTTAGTTCTTACCATATCAAAGGTTTTTATAACCATAAATGTGAGACTGATCTATAATTTCTGCCCAGGTTTCAACAAAGCCAAGTGTATACAATTTTTCAGCATAGTTAATAAAATCAGACATTTTCTCTAGAAAGTTTACCATTTAAACCAGTGATGTTATATACTAAACAACTTAATACAGAATTATAACTGTTTTCGTCACACACATTTTGTAGACCTCGGCTAGAGTCCTATCGTTTTGTACAAGAGCAGCGTCATCTAAAACCTTATTAAATAATAACCGTCTAAAGAATAATTAGGGTCCGCAATGTACGTTCTACTTTCAACCTAATAGAGGAGACCCAGTTTATCTACTGCCCTATTATTCGATTATTTGACGGCAGATCAATATATATATATATATATATATATATATATATATATATATATATATATATATATACACACACACACACACACACACACACACACAAACACGCATACACATACTTGCTGTTTTAAGAAGAATCTTTTAGGACTGACCTAAAAATTGACTTCCCAACACACTCTATTTGTATGGAGCAGGACTCTCTCTCTCTCTCTCTCTCTCTCTCTCTCTCTCAGACAAGTCTAAAGTAGGACCAGAGAGTCTAAAGTAATATGCCAACATGATATTACTTGATCGACCGAAGGAACGGACCATTTAATAGGCTAGGGGATGGGTGGGAATGTGGAGGAAGGACGATTAATGCAGTTTTAGAGGGAACAAAATATTATCAGGAAAAAAAAATCCCTGTTCTCAATACAGAGCGAAGAAATTATTACAGTTCTCCCTTCTGATCGATACCTCAACTGCCAGATGCAGTTATTTATAAATATTTGATAACCCACCCGCTTTATGATTTCAATATTTATCGCTATTGCTTAGAAATAAGGCTTGATAAAAACTGTACTGCTTGAGACCCAATCAGTCGTTTTACTCGTTATCAGACTTCAAATAAACACCCACTGTATTAGCTCTATTAGCTTAAAGATTTTTCTTTTCTAACTTGTGATAACCCGTGCGATATACCTCGAGAAAGGAGCACCTGGAAAGGTGTGCACAAAATGCTGTTGTTTAAAATATCCTGATGAATTGTGTAACGTGATCTTTCTCTTAGAAAATTTTATTTGGGATTTACGCTTTAAAAAGGAGGTAGGTAAGTATCTCCCCGCGGGCTCAGTGCTAGGGACTCGGGTCTATATAATATTCATGATGTACCATCCCGTATGCCGAAAGAGGCAACAAATGGAGAAGAGTAGCTGTGGTGGTGCAATGGTTATCATTCCGGACTTACGATTGCATGGATGCGGATTCGAATCCTACCCTGGGATTAATACGAGTTGACAGCCTTGGTATATGTCTTTTGGATGGGCACATTACTCCAGTTGTCTCAGCAAAAAAAATAAACCTACATCTGCTGCTGTATCATAAAACTCCAAACCAAACCAAGTGTGTTGCGCATGGTGGGTATGGAACAGCGCTGGCTTGATTACTAGCTAAGCCTAATACTGCGCAGCACATGCAGCCCAGCTGTTATGAGGTCTGGGTGTTATTTAGTGTGCATACAATTAAGTTTAAGAAGAGGAAAACAAATTTGTATTTTATTTATATTTTATTGTTATGATTATAGACATTTTTTAGGTTAATTGTTTTTTTTTTTAAATTATACAATTGCCCTGAAAAGTGTCTTATATAAGTCAAGCTTAAGCTGGGCAAAGATGGATATGTTAAACTCTACCAATCATCGTCAACAGATATAATCTTCATCATCAACATCGCCACATTCATTATAATTATTATCATCGGATTTGTAAATTTTTATTCAAAACGCTTGGTATCTGTGTACACATTTATTGAATTATTTGTTTATTTCTACAAAATTAAACGTTTTAAAAGCCTGTTATGCAAGCCTGATTAACACATATTTTAAAGCATAATTGATATCATCAATAGAAAGGAGTTTCAGGTTGATATTTGACCCAATTTAAGTTTAATCATCGGACTTTAAAAATCGATTTCCTCTCAAATTGATATTTAGATTTGACTAAATCAATTTATATCGGATGACCATGACCCATGAGCCTCTACTCTTGGTAACACTCAGGGCTATAAATTCTTTTCACACGACGTGATATCTTTCACATTTACTTCCCTAGGAAATATGTGTAGCCAGTTATTTGCTCAACTATAAATAGCTGTAATTTTGATTCAATATATGAATAATATTATACCTTACACAAATCTTCATATAGCTTTTCCCAAGACACACGGATATATTCTCACTTCGCGTACTTACACAATTCCTCTTTGGCAAAGAAATATCACCTCAGATTTTTTCAGTTTCATTCCTGCACAGAAAGCGGAAAGAGTATTGTAATGAAATCACCGAAACTCCGTCCATCTTGAATGATGTTGCTGTTTTTGACCAGTCACATAATGGATATGGATGTTTGAAGCAATCAATTGATTTGCAAAATCAACGATGAGGGAACACACCAGAACACTTATCATAACTCGATCCGCTTATAGAACAGATCGATCATAGTACCCCGACTACGTACGCCAGTGGATCCTAAATTTTATTGGCCGCGTCTCCCAAAGAAAGTTTTTCTGGGCCTCACGACCCAGTTTCTATATTTTGATAAGTGTCTCCACCCTCAATGAAGTCCCGGCGACCCTCCGCAACCCTCCGCAAACATTTCACTCGCATAGGGTATCTGGTGGAGGGGAAATGGGCATTCAAACTTGTGAAGACTAACTTTGTTTCCGAAATACCACATATAAAGAAATTTCATTCACAGCACATAGAAAATGGAGGTATGCCGACATTTTTTCCATTTCGCTTGTTCACCTTATACGGGACCTTCTTTCAGAAGTAATTTACTGTGGAGCAAAACCATTACTAATTGCAATGACAGAAGGCATAGGTACAACAAACGTACAATAAAACAAGCAACAAAAAACCCGTACATATTATGTGCGCGTCCCTCTCTGTCCAAAATTTCGTGTGGAAATTATAAAATACACTGTAATAAATCGCGAATTTTAAAAATTAACAAACGTCGTCTATGTTACTTCGGAGTGGACTTCCAACATTTTTTGTTAATGATTTAAAACACATCATTCTGTAAAAAAAAAAAAAAAAAAAAAAAACAACAAAAAAAAAACACCATAACTGACGTTTAAATCAACATCATTATTATTTGTGCAATTTCATTAGAAATCTTCGATTGAATAAATGTGCTCAGCAAAATTGACGGAAGAAGACCGAATCATAAATTAAAACCTCTATGCAATATTGTCATTTTAAAATTAATTCTTTCCATTGTCGTTATGACACTGTACTTATTGAACAGAAATATGAATTAACCAGCTTTATTCAATGCTTCTGCTAGGTATAATGTAGTTTTGTGAAGTAATACGGAAATAAATTACAATATCGGCTAATATGCTGGACCAAATATGGACGACATCTTCATCTGGGAAAGCCTTTCGAATCATTTTTTTTTTAATGCATATGGGCTCAATTTATCCTGTATGTCCTTCACTATGGCCGCTTTAGTAAAAGATGTCTATGACGTCATATGTTTACATCCGGGTCTCCGCCAGAGATACAGTCTGGTCAGACTTGCTAGGGGACTCACGGTACTAATTCAGTTCCCATAGTAAACCCATGCCAACACCATGATATTACAAATTCAGTGACTTTCAGTTTCTGAGTGCTCATGATCAAACTTATATTTATCAGTGTAGATTAGACCTGGATGTCAGCTTCTGTGCAGAGAAAAGGATATGAGCAGCGGTATTTTCTGGACCTACATGTGTTTGAAACGTGCTTTCAATTCCGCAATTATATATATATATATATATATATATATATATATATATATATATATATATATATATATATATATATATATAATGTTCACCCATTCCCAGGCTGGTTCCATTTTTTTCGTATAATTAGTACCGTGTGTCCTACAGAAGCTGCATTGGTCCATTACAATATACACATTGGTGCATCAGCGCTGAACAAAGTCCGTAATCTTACTCAACATGAGGCTTTAAACACAGCAAAATGTACAATAGAGAAAAATATCATTCCTTTCACAATACAATATAATCCTTCATTACCTAATATAAACCTTATAATTAATAAATACTGGAGTCTCCTAAATGTATCAAATAAAAATATCGTAAAAACACTTTTAAAAAATAAACCAATTTTTGCTAACAGAAGACTCAAGAATTTGCACGATTTATTAATTAGAACTTAACAGACAGAAAATAAAAAAGATATTTTTCGTCATCTAAATGTAACAGACATCGGTGCTCTCAATGTGAAAATACAAAAGAAAGTACTTCTTTTAGTAGCGCCAATACAAAAGAAGTATTTTCTCTACGTTATAACACTAACTGCGTATCAACTGATGTGATTTATTTGATAATCTGTAACCAAAAAAAAAAAAAAAAAAATAATGTAACATGCAACATGCTGGCCCAACACTTCAAGAAGTTTCTAAGAGAATAAATAATCGTCGCTTTCATATAAAAAAAAAATTATAGACATCCTCAGTTCTCCTCTAATATTTCAATACATTTTAATACCAATAATCTCTCTCTACTCGACTTTTCTTTCATGCCAATAGATATTGTGCACGGAGACATGAATAGATTCATAAAAGAAAGTTATTGGATTGATAAGTTAGATACTTTGTATCCTAATGGCCTTAATACCAAGACACTATATAAAATTTTATAAAATGTTAATTAAAAAATTGATGTGTTGTAAATCCTTTATAAAAATATAATTGTATGTATGACTGTTTGTCTCTATTTTATTATTTTTTCACTGATTCAGGTTTCATTAGAGGCTCATGTATCTTTTCGATCCTGTCATATATATATATATATATACATATATACATACATACATACATACATATGTATATATATATATATATATATATATATATATATATATATATATATATATATATATATATATATATATATATATATATATATATATATAATTGTTATGATGATGCATATCATTTATGATGTTATGTAAATGGCTTACTAGACGTCATCTGTTTCTTTCAAAATATTTTGTGCCTGAAGAAGCATACAGTAAATGCGAAACTAGTTGCACAGAACCATCGGCGTTTGTATTGTTCTTTTTTTTTTTTTTTATCATCCCAATATTATTTCATTTAATTTCCGTATATTTATAACATTCATAAAGGAATGTGCACACTCAATTTCGACTCAGTTCCGATAGTGAGGGACGGACTATTTAATGTTCAGACGAATATATTGTTTCTTCCTGTATCTCAAGATAAAAAATATAATTTCCAAAAAAATATAACTGGTCTAGATTATTCGGAAATCAGAGCAAAGATACATTTTCTAAATTTTTTTTAGGGTAATATTTTTTCAGAAAAACATAGAACCTTTGGAAAAGTAAATGGTTGGTCCCTTATATTACTGATATTTTACTTCAGCAACATCATTATGATGATGATGCTTATGACGATGATAATAATCATAATGATAGAAAAATCAAATTGTAATTAAATTATGCTGATTACTTTGCCAACTCGTTCTTCAATACTTTCGCAAAGTCGTTGTCAGGCTGACAGTCGGCTTTATTGATTATTGACTTGTACGTCTGAGATAATCAGGGTGTAACGCGATGACGTCACGACATCTTTTTATAAAGCGGTCATTGCGACCACTATGTACAAGTTGTTTCGGATTAGAGACTACACAGCACAACATCAATAAATAAATAAAATAAAAAAATAATAGATTTAACAGATTTTCATTCAAATTAGGAACTTATCTGTGTTCGAGTTAATAATCTATATATGTTCAGTGAAGAAATAGCTGTAAGAAACTCACGCAAAGATATCGACAATTGAAAACTTATCTCCATCTGTCACAGTTGATATCTTTCTGCTACAAACTTCATTTTCCTCACAGTACGTTTTTATTTTTTTTTTTCAGAAGTACTAATCATAAATGGCAACAGCAAACAACAACGGAAAGGAAGATAAGGATGAAAAGAAAGATGACAATGAACCAAGTAATGATATTGAAATAAGCTACAACCTTTAAACGATGACACATTATTCAAACTTCACTCACGCGTGAAATTTATTTGTTTTTAATCCCTTGTTTGTTCCCTGTTTGCGTGTATACGTATTTTATGCTCTTCTTGCTTATTTTGAATCTCCTATTACGCCATTGCAGATTCGAAGGGAGAACTTACAGACAACAGCAATTTCCCGCAAAGTCTCAGACATACAAGGAACACACACACACACACACACACACACACACACACACACATGAAGATATGGTATTGTGTTATGCTGAAATCAAGGGATCTCATACCCCTATGTATAGCTTCATTCTGAAAATGAAATGTTATTAGTTGGCGGAACTCTTTTTTAGAATTGCCACTGCCACCACAAGTTGAAATCAAGCCAGTTTATTGAAGAAATGCATGCTCTACTTTTGGGTGGAGTTTTTTTTTTTGGGGGGGGAGGGAACGTTATTTTTGAAAAGGTTATCAAAATGTTGCGAAAAATAAATAAATTTTAAGACTTAACCAGCAATTCTTGCACTGTTATTACAAACTTTTCATCTTTTCTCGCCAAAATTCAAGTGAAGAACCGACTGAAATGACAATTCAAATTGAGACTGAGCCCAGGGTGAAAGGGTCTATGTAGACGATGGTGTTATTTACCTTTGTCACTGGAGAAGAGTTGGATTAACTCATCGTATCGTGCGTAACCCCCTTCCCCCCAAAAAACTGTATATGCTACATACTATTTTCAAGTCGCACATAAAATTCATATTTTGAAAACAGTAAATTATAAATCAAATTAAATAACTAAAATGAGTCGGTTTATATAAGAATATTGTTTAGATGTGCAGCAAGATTGTAAAGAATTGATTCATCCCTCATGGTTGATGATGGTGGGTAAATATAATGGGACGGGACTGGACAACAAAGGTAACATTAAAATCCACATGGAACAAAATAATTTTAACAAGGAAAATCATGCACGAAGTTAGTTAACGCTGAGAATCAGGCTTTACATCCGTGGATGATTATTGAAAATTAAAAGGTAATTTGTTACCAGTGGGTAAGTATAAGTAAATAACTAAAATAATGTATATTCTATCAATTATCCTCGAGAAATCTAATGTAATATTTGAATGAAATGAACATCTGCTCAATATGTGACTGTTAGTTATGAACAAGGACGCTCCGGTGGCCTAAGTGGTCACCAGGGAGCACTAAGAGTTTAGTGCTAGGACTGGTCGGCCTGGTGTCAGGATAATGTGACTGGGTGGGACACGATGCTACATGTCTGCGGGCATGCTACCCCAGTGATAGACATCACTACAAACTGCCACACTACAACATCGTAGCGATATAACTGAAAAATTGTTAAAGCTACTTTAAAAATCACACACACATTATTGTTGTTATTATTATTATTATCATTATTATTATTATTATTATTATTATTATTATTATTATTAGATGTGAACGAAAAGCTGACTCCAGAAGAAGGGAGAGAGTTCGAAGAATTCCGAAAGAGTATGGGGTAAGTTGACTTTTAGCCACACTATTTATTAAAGTCCATATGGTCAGTGTTCTAAAGTAACTGAAAAAAAGTACTAATCTACATGACCAGTAACATTTAAACGATTTCGGACTTGTCGGATCCAAATTTTATACAGTTCCCATAGTTTGAAAACGATGGTAATGGCAACACTAATACATTCACTAAATTTTGTATATTTTACTTGAAACAAATAAAAATGAATCTCTTTTAATTCTTTACTTGTTCTGTTTTCTGCTATACTGCCGGTAACCTTTCGCCACAGAAACTCGAGTTGTAAGGTTCAGAATGTTGTTTACAACAAGGCTTCGACTATATTAGAGACATTGCTGCCATTTCCAGAGAAGTCATAATTATAATACATGTCATCATCATCATCGTCGTCGTCTTCGTCATCGTCATCGTCATCATTATTTTTTTAAACACAACTTAATCAGCCTGTAGAGCCAACGGGGTTACAAAGAGGCAACCAGTGAACAATTCATGCTGACACAGAATTAGACGAAATCTTGCAAACTTATATTTTATCTTTATCTTTTTTTATATTAAAAGAAATATTAAAAGCCAAGTGAAAAATAAATAATCAGGGCCGGATCCGTGATCAGGTCGGGTGTGTGTGTGTGTGTGGGGGGGGCGGTTCCAAAATTTCAAAAGGACCCGTGCCTCGAATGCGCACCAAAACAAATATCTCTGTGTCTATTTACTAAAAGTGTGCTTAACACCAGAAACGTGCGCAAGAATAAAACCATGATTAAATTTCTAGTGACCAGTGACACTTTTGTACGTTTGGGTGTGTACGTTTTTTTTAGCCTGGGGGAGTTCAGGAAATCATGGAACCAACCCCCCACTGATCCGGCCCTGATAATGGTGAAGTTTTTGATGACCACTCTTGAATCTATGTGATGTGAGAAGATAAATCACTCGCGTTTAATCTGCGTTCACTAGATGCTTGTAACTCCAAATGAAAGACTCCTCTGTGCTTATGCGATGTCTGATGACACAAGCTACTTCGATTCCCAACGTCAACATGTGGAGGCTTTTGAATGCCTGAAAGTCAGCTAAAATACCAAACACAACAAAAGAAAAAGAACTATTCAAAAGGAATACGACATTATTAAATGAAAACGATAGTTGGGCAACATAATTCGATAAGACTGGGACATGATGCATCCTAAAACCACTAAAACGCTATTATAGTTCGGTCATCCCAGCATCGCGAATGATATCCAAAACAATAGGTCAGATAATTTTCACGCGAGCCTCTCATAATGTAGTTAAAGGTACCGAGATCGTTTGGCCCACAAATTACTTCAACACCATTTGTATCAACGTCCAGAGCGGCAATACTCATTCAATTTATCTTGGAAAAGAGTTGTCTGTGTACATGTGTTACGAATCAATGATCGAAAACTAAGTAAGACAAAAAGCACAACCAACAATTTCTGTAAAATTCATCAAAAAATTTGCTTCCCTAGAATATAAAGTGAAGATTTAAAAGAAACTTACAGTATTGTGAATTAAATCATCCAAATCGTTCTATCACAAGTCCAAACGTATAGTGTTAAGAATGAAATTTCAGTACTGAATGTGATGATGTGCCAATAGCCTTGGATGGACAGATGTGTCATCAGTCTTGATGTGCCAACATTCTTGATGTATCAAAATGACATAATCCAGAATGTCCTTGATTGAATTGCCAATAATCTTGAAATAGTGATTTAATCCAAAATGTTAATAAGCACTTTGTAATTCCATTTAATAGTTTTTTTAAATAAATGATTCCTTTCAAATTATACCTGAACACAACAACGATTTGTAGAGACTGAACTTAATATAGGATTGAAGACTTTGTTTACAACTTCAATCTTATATTTAAAAGAAAAACTAAGACACATTATGATGACCAGGATGTTGGTTCAAGAACTTTCTATGGTCAAAAGGTCATGTAAATATGCTTACAAATTTTATCTTAAAGTACAACCCACAATCATGGACAAAAGTTATGTGTTGTATACAAACGTACAATACATTTACAATCATGGACAAAAGTTAAACACACACACACACACTATATATATATATATATATATATATATATATATATATATATATATATATATATATATCAGATTTAATAAGCTATGTTGGCCCTAGAGTTATGGAAACATTTTTGATACAGGACTAAGCGGTTGTGGAAGCCGTCGCGTGCCATAGGTGAACAACCATGGTCCACTCTTTAGACAGATTATATCAAATACAGATGATTTTTGAATTAGGTTAATGTATCTACATTTCAATACGCTGATATGAAAATTCACCGGGCTACACACACGGATATCATTCAAAATGCTGAGCTGAACGAACAATAACAGCTCCCATTCTGCTGATGTGGATGCATTTGATCCCGTTCCAGTTCCAGCAATGCACGGTTTACGATCATCTTTCCGAAGGACTAGCTATACGTTGGATACCAAGACTCATCTTTGGAGGCTGGGTCTAGTTCTGACACTAGCGTTGATGACAACTCAGTAGATGAGGATCTTGATTCGTATTCAGATTGGTCGTCAATGGTTAGGTTTTGATGCCCAGGCTCAGCGCGAGTTATTTATGGATCTGGATCGGCTGGAGAGTGAACATCATTCTCTAGGGCAGTAAATAGTGGCCATGTTATGCTGAATTTAATAAAATGTAATAAATTTGACAAATGATTTAAATATCTTGTGTTTTTCTTTATGTTCTATGTTTTATTATATAAATAATCTTACTAAGGACAGATATTAATGTCAATCTGAATTTAACATTCAGTTAATGACTACATTTTGTCTTCCTGTATGATGAAATGTAGGACAAGTTGGTTTTTGGACAGGATCAGTAGTATTTTCAGGTTACTGGTCCGGTGGCCTTGCAGGTTATTTTTGGGGAGTTTCACATTCTGACTTCTACATTTGTTAAAAAGTCAACTATATGTGCTCTTTTTCACTCTTTCGTTTGCAATATCTCCTTGAATCTAGCCTTTGTATATTCATCTTTTGCGTTCTGTTAATTTTTCCTCTATTTTATTGTTATACAATTCAAGGTCTATTGTCACTATTTCTCTTCCTCTAGTGTTTAGTGGGATGATTTGTTGCCAACTCTTTCAAGAAAATGCTTGTATACATTAAAGTTTAACACGCGAGGTGAGTGTAACCTCCATTATAAGGAAGTTAAACAGTATTGATAATATAGTGAGTACCTGTATATGATTATATTTTATTTCACTTGGTTGGTTAGCAAATAGGGTTGACACAAAATTCTGCAAGTGTTAATTTTATCCCAAGAAAGAGATGATTCTAAGCAAAGGCGCATTATTGATAGTGTGTGTACCAAACGTCACGCAAATTTAAGAGATTTTTCATACTTGCTAGCAATGCCACAACTAGAAGCAGCAGTCTATCTATAGCAGACATTGATCTATATCCACTTGCAACTAAACAGATCAAATTCTTTCCTCAAAATATGATTTTGCACTTTGACGTTAGTGATATATCTGACAACACTGAGATTTTTCTCAAAAGGCAGACAAAATAAAAGAGAGAATCAACTATATCTAGGGGTGTAGTGCTGTGGGAATGGCGTTCCCTTACCTTTTTTTTTTTTTGCGCTCATCATTGTCCCCCCGCCCATCTGAGCAGCATGCGTTCCTTCACTTCTTTATTACGTTCTCATTTCTTTATTTAGCACCACACCGCTGAATAAGTCCTATGTTTTAAAACTGTACAGCTGAAAATCTTGTTGTTCGTGATAAAGGTTGTGGAATTGTTCACATTCCAGGAAACTCTTAAATTTTCCATAGAGATTATGACTTTTTTTAGCGGAATTAATAATAGTAAGAATGTGGTTTAATTCTTGAATCTGGCCATATATTCAAGGAAAAATTAATTATTTCAAAACAAGTACATGTAAAAAGAATGATAACTGAAAATATCACTTTGAGGAATAAAGTTCGAGATGATGAGTGAAACTTAGGCTTTGGTCCATTTACAAAAAAATTAGTTATTCATAAATCCACTGCATCTAATACATCGGCCGATTTTTTTATTTAACGTGCTTTTAAGAATGTTTGACCGTACGAACAACGTCAGCAGGGTTATATCTTTTCAATCCTTGACTGATTATTGAAAAAAAAAAATTAGGGTATTTTTCAAGTCAAGCTGAACATGAATAAACGAGGCTTGTTACTTTTTTTCAGGATAGTCGGTAACTTCACAAAACAGATGGTAAAGTTGGCCATCGACCAATTGCGACCAGAGTTCGAGAAGATGGCAGGCACGGCTGCCGAGAGGGCGTTAGAGTCAAAGATGGTGAAAGTCAAAGAACTTCAAGATGACTTAAACCAGAAAGAGAAGGATCTTCAACAACTCAAGATGGAAAAAAAAATTCTTCAGGCAAGGTTTGAGAAGGAGAAAGCGAACAATGCCAAGGCTCAGCAATCGGCAGGAGCGCTTGATCAAAAGGATAAGGAAATAAAACGTCTGGAATCAGAGATTGGAAGTATGAAAGGGAAGCTGAGGAAAAAGGCGTTGGAATTGAAAAAA
>JAECUM010059699.1:0-20684 GCA_016617855.1 Megalonaias nervosa
CATCCTACTCCGACGGGAACAGCCATGTTTTTCACCCTTTAGCACCACAGCTTTTAATCACTTCCCGCTACTTTCCATCTTCCTTTCATTGCCTCATCCGTTCCTTCTTCCCATAAGACGGTCAATCCTACCTACCAAGATGATCTTGTTTTGCAGTCTCTGACCATATGGCAATGTCTGGACGAAGGGATCTTTTCCCCAACTTCCAGGAACATTAGGGTTTTTATCCCCCAAGTCTTTACTCATCTCCCATGACTTTGCTTCTTGAACTATTCTAGGATTGTCTGCTGTCGCAAGTTTCTTTTGTCCCTCTTGAACAAATTGGATAAACATAATACGAATCACAAAAATAACTCCTCTAGTGTCCCTTCTTTACTAAAGGCTATGACTAACATGGGTTATATCTTATTAAAATAACATTTACTCACCAACTCAGTGAACACTGAAGGGATCCTCTCTCAGACTGGCAACTTCTCCTGATAATAATAATAATAATAATAATAATAATAATAATAATAGTTCTATTTTAAGTTTATTCCCCCTTAGCCGCAAATATTGTATTTGCATATATGAGATATCGGTTCCTAAAACAATTAGAAACACTGCTTTTATTTCCAGAAAGATTTGTATTAGTTAGGGATATTTGCCATATTTGTTTACCTGGCAATGGAAATAGAATGCAGTGTTGCAGCACATAAGAGGCAGAAGATTTACAAAACAATTTACACACAGATATTGTTTAGATTGAAATCAGTCGGCAAGATATCGTTTTTGGAATGTAAAAGTTATTTTACAAAAAGAAGTTGGGAGTCATCGAAAAATGTTTGTCAATATGAGTATTTACTGGTGGAGGTCTTTCTGCGATATTTAACACAGTTTGGTTTAGTTTTGTAGGATTTAACAAAAGACCTGGGAAGACCCTGAGAAGAACTACAAACCCACGGGAAGCTACTAGAAAGCTTTCTCTCATGCCCATGTTGGTCGAACCGAGACTCGAACAGAGGTGAAATGTGTGTGATCTATAAAGGCGAGCGCCATAGACCACTCGGCAACACGGTGACCCAATTTAATATGGATGTAGACAAGGACTGCAGAGCGAATTGACACAAATAAGGTATTTCAAAGAGAGTCAATCTGTATTATGTTACCCAGGTTAAACACATTCATTTTTATACAACACTTGGATAAATTAGGGTGAAACTTCAAATATCTTTTATTCATCTATATCACCCGAGGCCTCGAATACTCTTTGTAAAACCTCATTTTGGATTTAATTAAAGTTGCTGTCATAGTATTTAACAGGTACCCAAAGGTCAAGCAATTCTCGAATAATCTTGCGTTGACTCGTCTACAAACAGTTTAGGCTGTATATTGTCGTATTGTATACATACATATTCACCAAGCACAAAAATGACAAGCCAGCCGCCCGTCCTGTAGATTGCCGTCTCAGATATTTAATTTACCTGTCTAACGGTCTATTAACCATGCTAATTGCTGAAGATGGATACTTGTTGTGGGGTAATATAACATTAGATCATATTACATTTTCGTCGTAAAGATAATCGGACTTATATGTACACCTTTTCTCCTGGACATGCAATTGACAATATTGTCACTAATTTTAGAGCGAGCGTTATAAATTGAAGAATTGTATATATATATATATATATATATATATATATATATATATAAATATATATATATATATATATATATATATATATATCATACATCACCACAATAAATACCAATATTGTTTGTACATATCATTCAAATGAATACATATCTACAGCCTACAGTTATGTTAATAAATGGATATTACCAACGTTCTACCAATAGGTTGTTACTGATTAATATTTTGCTATCATGGAAGATTAAGATTTAGAATGTAGAAAATTATGTTTACTCTAATATGAGGGATTGATGTAATATACATTATTAGCTACAGCTTTGCTCGTGATCTTAACTTGCATAATGTGTGTATTTTTTTTTAAACAGTTAGTGTATCGTGTATAAACCACTCGCCAGGATTTTTTAAAGATGTAAATACTGTAATGATCCTCCTCTGAAATCTGCCAGTGGTAAGTCTACAACCATTGTTCATGAAGGCGAAGATCTCTACATTGTTAAGGAGTTCGTAAACTACCAGTTATCTAGAGCAGACGTACGTCTCTACGTTCAATATTCATGGTAATTTATTCAAAAAATTTAATCCACGTACTATACACGACAAGGTTTCATTTAAGAGGAGCATTTTATTCGGAGAGTTTTTCGTTTATCATATCCCAATATATTCATTTCCATTAGTTGCAATCTACGCGGAAGCAATATCCTTCGATTTTCGAACATGCCGGTCGCATTTCATACACAACTCGAAACAAATTCTTAAAGCTGATTATCGGAGTAAAGTCTGTAACAATATATTATTTATCTTAATTGCTAATGCATCATCGAAAAAATTTTGACGCCTCGGTCCAGATGGAAGGATATTGAAACTTTTCATGCATACCAAATTTTTTCAGTTGTCGGTCTAAATGGGTTGATATTGGAACTTTTGATGTATACAGAAGCTTTTTGTATAATCGGTCCGTATCGGTTGATATTGGTACCTTTCATATATGAATAAGATCTATCACCTTATTTTTATACAGAAACTTAAGCTAAAATTCAAAGTTTTGAAAAGTTAAGCATTCTGTAAGTTTAGTCAAAACGAAGTTATAATCTGACCATTGCTTCCTGTGCCTTGCAGGCTCAATTTAAACAATGCTGATTCAGTGCAAATGCAGTATCTAATTCTGTGGATTTGAGGTGGTGCTTGGGTGTATAACTAAAAATCTCGAACATCACATTTGTGTTAGTGTCTGAGTAGATATTACTCATTTTGATTTTTGATCTCGAAATTTTTTCTCCATATCCTTCGCATTAACTTGCATGTTACAACGTTTCCGGTAGATGGATATAGCAATCGGTGTACTAAATTCCTGTTTTTAATCCAATTTACAATGAATAAAGAGTACATAATTGACTGGAAACAATTATCCACGGAATGCTGTTTGCCATGTATTTAATTGTGAATTGTTCTGCAGCAATTAATTAAAACGTGGGCAAACTGTTTATTTGACAGTTGATCTAATATCACAAGACGCAACTCATGCATAATTATTTACAACAGTAATACACACAGCACAGATTAATACGTTCATATAATGCACTCCATATATGATTTCAGAGGCCATTTCAAGACATAAAACTAGCTCTAAGCTCTTTAAAATGATGCGAAATAAAGGAAACTTAAAATCTGAATAGATCTTTCTCTTCCTTACGTCGAGCATGTAATGGTCATTGTGAAATATATGCTGAAACGCAAAATTTAGAAGGAGAAACGGAATTGCTTCAGCCTCATTCCGTTTTTTTTTACATTATTCTGAAATAACAAGAAGTCAAGTATTCAAATTTATTATTATAAGGTAACTGAGCCCGGGTGCACACATTAAAAGGAATGATGTAAAGAAAAAACATTGTACATAATAGTACGTCTGATACCATTAGTAACTGTTATAAACTGGCTGAAACTTCATGCAAATATATCACTGTGTTAAAAAAAGAACAAAGGCAAAGGCTATATCCTGTGATTTGCACTATAGTTATATCCTGTTTTGGATTATGATGTATCAAAGGAAAATGATGTTTTTAGTTGTTATGGGTTTAACGCCATTTTTCAGCCCACGCTATGCTATACTTGATGGATGAAGAACCCAGAAAACCCCACGAAGTACAACCGCCCCACGGAAACTACTGTCAAGCTTTCTCATACTTCCAAGATGTCCGATCCGAGACTCAAATGCTCACGGACATAGGTGATATTTCAGTGATCCGTAAAGGCGATCGCCTTAGACCACTCTGGCACCCGCGACCCCAAGAAGAAAAGGCAAAACAGAAAAGTGTGTCGAGACCATGTCATTCTTATTATTTGAAATTATGCGTAAATTAATATTTAATTAGAATAGTACTGTCATTGCATTTGCAATAAATTTAATATACAAATGTGTAGTAAAATTATCCTTAAATTAAATTATACATCTTTGATACAATATTTATTTTAAGAACTTATCAAACTTAATAACAAAATAATAGAAATCTTCTTTCTTTTGGGTATCGTATTTGGCATGAAGTCGTTGTTGTTGCCACAAGTTTTAGTTTCGTTAGGCAATACAAAATTTAAATTGGGAAAACGGTGTTATTTCTTGACTTCTCAAACATAGGAAAACAGAAAGTCCAAGTAAATGACCTAACTGTTCCAATATCGCAAGTACATAAAACAAGATGAATTCGTTTGTTGTCACAAGTTTTAGTATCGTTAGGCAGTATGAAATTTAAATGGGGAAAACGGTGTTAGTTCTTGGCTTCTCAAACCATTTGAAAACATAAAGTTGGAAGTAATTGACCTAACTGTTCCAATATCGCAAGTAGATAAAACATCAATTTTTAAAAAATAACTGGCAATGGGCCTGCACCGGTTTCTGCACAAAACCAGGTACAGCACAATCGTTAATTATTCTTAGTTCTAATCAGTAAATATAAAAAATGCAGAAGAAACAATTAACGCAGTACATTGTACATTTTGTCTCGACAGCTCACAACAATGTTGCGTAGCATCAAATATTGCACCGATCTGGTGGTAATTAGCTCGTACGGTACCTGGAGATTACCCTCCAATAATCGCAATTTAAACTTCACTGGTCTTCTTGTTATCAACTGTTATAAATGAAAGAGAATAAACTTTATTAGCTTGGCAGGCTATATGTTTTAAAACGCATACAGGCCAAAATTTCTGCTTTCTTTATTTTATAATGTGTTGCTAATCTTTCAAAGGTGCAGTGAAGGTTTCCCGAATTCGTTGTCTTTAGGGGATCTTGTAATTTTCGTTGCAAATTACAGTCAACGGAAAGCGTACAATTAATGTACGCATTCCATAGGGGCCATTTAAAATCAGCAGCCCATTGGTAGATTTCTGAGGTCATAAAAGATGTTTACCTCATTAATTTATTGCAATTTTCAGACCATCTAACGCGAGAACGAGTCAAATTTATTTTTTCGTCCAAATAATCAACTGAATAATGATTTGAGTTATAACTTATTAATCAATCCTTCGTGGGAGACTTGTGTTATGGACAGATATTTAGATCAATGGCAAAAGTAAAGCTGGCTCCCCACTTAGGTAAATTAGGTCAAATATGAAATGTTTCATGACACTCATTCATCCCTCCTTTAAAGCACCACAGACATAGTAGAAAGACAAAGACAGACAAAGACAGAACCAGATAGAGAGCAAATGTAACATAGCTTACGATCTGGCTGATCTTTATCGAAGCTGTTTAACCCACAGCACAAATAATGACACAAATCTGCATGGTATCCAATTCAACAGGTTTTTGACAGGTGATAAAACATTTCACCAGTTTAACATGAAAGCGTCATTGTCTACATCAAGAGATGATGCCAGCAGAAGGCTTTGATAAAAAAAATTTGATCGAAGAATAGCATGCAGAGAATAACTGATTTCAAACATTTAAAACGATATGCTTTAACGTTTCAGAAAAGGAGCATATTTGCAGATTACATTTAACAATTAAACTGAGCAGTATGAACGCAAAATAGCGAGAAGGTTAAAACACTTCAGTATAAAGAACGATCAATTAAGTATTTGATCGTGAAAAATACAAGGATTTGCATGCAGCTAAATTTACACTGAACTTAAATCACGTAAATTTTATAAGTTCCATTTACAATGACTTTGAAAAAACCCAAGATATAATTTATGGAAAACAACGTTCGATTTAAAATAGCACACTGTGACCCGTTATCTGAAGTAGTTGTTTCAGATTTAACAATACGAATAAAGAAATTGACATAAATATGAAAACAGCATGCATTCAAATGAGTTAGGAAAAACGTTGCAAGCTACCAAAAATGAAAGTACCTGTTTATATGGCCGTCCTGCAGTCTGGTTGGTAGTACATAAAGACAATAACTCTCTGTATGTTTTTCTTTCGTTTTAAATGACTGACAAAGAAAAAATATTTAAAATATCTTTACTACGGGTATGAGAGTACAGATGCTTATACAAATATCAGTCAATTGTGATAAAATAATTAAAAAGAAGATAAAATACAGTAAACTGAAAAACTGGTCAACTCATCAACCTGCATGTTGCACAAGCAAGCAAGAAAAACAAGTTCACTTCAAATTAGTTTATATAGGTCATATGGATGACCAGTGACAGGCAGATATAGGTGACGTGCAAGCGTATAAAAATTACAGTGAATAGAAATTCATTGTAATATATATTTTCGAAATATGTTCGGGTTGAACATGTAAGAAAGGAACATAACAGACATAAAGCTTTTGAATAACCTTCAAAAAGCGAAAACTTGAAAAGATTCAGATTGATGAAGAAAAAGACTTCTACAACAAAAGGTTAAGACATGCTTGAAAACAAAAATAATTTCAGTTAACACAGACAATAAGGCATATGAAGATCCCTACAAAGTTTACAATGTGGAAGTATTCATTCCAAATAAAACCTGAAAATGGTTTGACATTTTCTCATGTTAATTGACCGTTTCATTAACACTCATCACAGATCAATATAGATGACTCAGTTGCAGAAATCAAAGAAGAAAACAGATCAAATAGTAAAATTTATGTGGTTACCTGACAACTTATATAGCTGGATAGCCAAATTGAAACAGAATGTGCAACTACAAATCATTTTTTTTTTATTAAAAAAACGACTACTACCTTCCAAACATTATCAAAGAAATATTCAAAATCAGAAATGTACATTTTGGTGAAGGAATAGGATACAGAAACAATGTGATATATACAAACCTTTTTTTAAAAAACACTCTTGAAGACCAAACGAATCAAAGGTATAAAGCACGTTCTTCTGAAATGCATAAAATAAGCCGGCTTGAAGCATTATGCCATGAAAATAATAGACATCAAAGCCTTGGCGATAGATAGCACAGTGAAGCTGGAGGAAATACAATATACATGACAAGTTTGAGTTTTTAAAAGGTAATGTTTCAAACACGTGACAGCAAAATAAGAACACATTAGATCAAGAAAGCGTCAAAACATGCAGGACATTTGAAATTGTGTTGATCAAAGAACTAGAGGAGAAAAGTACATCCAAAATGTAACAGCTAATAACATATGAAAAACGTGATAAGATGACCACAGTGTACGCTACATCCTTTGATGATATCATGCACAACGTATCTGCATATAAAACTAAATTCACTCAACGATTTTTAACATAGATTCAATGACGATATGCCTAAAGTAATATTATTAGACGATATGTCAAAATGAGATACAATAGATGAATTAATTAATGTCTAATAGATGCAAAAATTAAAAAATTAACAAGCAAACTGCTATTCGTCCTTCTATTTTTATTCAGTTTAGTGTTCCAGACTTAACAAACATACGTAATATTGCATCAAACGTACTTAAATACACAGAAATATATTTTACTGAAACTCGCTTTGTCACACATAAACCGTTAAACATTTTTTTGGTATAATTCCACTTTCAAATTTGGTAATGCAACTTTTTGAAAATATGCAGTGTAACGTAAGGCTGTGACAGATTCAACTTAATCGGATGTCTAATTGACAGCATCTGCGTCTGGGATTTCATGATTGCATTTGACAGGTGGAAATGTGCCAGAATTAATTATATCATCTTACATATATCATGTTTACTTTCAAATCAGAAGATTGCTTTCTAAAATTTCGATAACTTAACCTAGTGAAGACACATTTAATCCAACCAACAATAGCATATATATATATATATATATATATATATATATATATATATATATATATATATATATATATATATATATATATATATATATATATATGAAGAAATTTAAATAGTCGGCAACAAGTTTAACATTTCCTCTGACCGGAGATGCATCAAGTTTTGAAAAGAAAATGGTTAGAATAATAGTTGTCACTTCTGTAAACAATTGGCAAGATTGATCAGATGGTATCAAATATAAGATTCATACAACAGGTGATACAGTATATCTCTTTTCGTGCTGTTTTTTATACAGTAAAACGTAACGTCAGCAAGATTAATTATAAACAATAATAAACAACAAGGAAGTAGGTTTGCTATTTTCTTTTCTACATGAATGCACCGGTTTAATAGGTGAGGAAATAGCTAGATTAGATAAAAGCGTTAGCTCTTTTGTATATAATCTGGATCTAAAGTTTGAATGTTGGAAGTAGAAGATCAATTACACAACCTTATTCTTAAATTTTATTCACTGCCTAAAAGTTCATTGAGCTATTAAGTTTAAGACGGCATTGATGAAACTCATATAAAAACCGTTTCTTAAAAATAAGTAATAGATTAAAGACCAAAATATGACTTTGGTATTTCTCTGTGATTGTCAATTAAATATTAGGATCATTATCAATGGAAGTAAATTTGTTTATCTTAATCTGTGTCTAAAATATTGGTATTACCCCCATGGAAATACCTTATTTCAGACAAGAACATTTTGGATTATATTATTGTGATACGTCAAAAACGACTGTTACCACATCATCACAATTCACGCTATTGGCACACTAATATATTCGAGACTACAGGCACATCAACACGTTCAGTGTTGGAACGTATTTGGAATACCACTGGACTTCAGTTGGTACTTTATACAATTGGATTTATGATAAAACTTTTATGACTATTTGGGATTTAATTCACAATACTGTAAGTTCTTCCTAAATTTTCACTTTGTAGTCTAGGGAAATAAATTATTTGTTGAATTTTACACACTTTGATGGTTTGTGTTATTTTCTGTTACTTAGTTTAAGACCATTGAGTCGTAACACAACAAACGTGAGAAGAACTAATTTTTCTAGATGCATTGTATACAATTATAATCAAAAATGCAAATAACACACCGATTAATACTAAAAAGAATCAGATAGCATGTTCAGCTAAAATTAAAAATATTGCCAGGTCTTTTAACCAAACAATTTATCATACAACCGATTAAACCCGGTAAAGCTGTTCACGAAATGAAAGAAATAGTTGGCAATATTAATGAAACCTTTTCAAACTTGTCAACAAACGATTCATCTTCTACTCCTGACGGAGCATCACCCCCTACTCCACCACTAGACAAATCACCTCAAGTAGTGCTAGCAAAACACAAACTATTGTTGATATCATATTTATTGCAATAGGTATTGCAGCTTTTGCAACATCCATTTATTTAAACATTTGTTTCTACCTTACAGATAACAGTAATGTTTTTTTTTTTTGGTAATTTATCATTTCATATTTTGCCCGAATATTAATTTCAACTGGGTTAGATTTCGAACTACTTGCGCTCTTCGGATTGCAACACTTTCCAGCTGTTATTCCAATGGAACTTCATTGTTTGACCCTGTTTCTTTGCAGATATCCTTTTGAAATTCATCAAACTGTTCTATGTACATTTCAACATCAGCTTTATATTATTGGTTCTGTGTTCGAAATGACTTTTCTATGCCATTCATATAACTCCTTCTCTTTAATCTTGTGCAGTGAATAATCGTTCCATTTTTAATTCTTCAGTGGTAATCATCTATTAAATCGTCTAGTTCTTACTTGCTCATCAAACGACTCATTTGTGTCAAATTGTTTACGTCTCGATACAATCAGGTATCGTTTTGATTGTCTTCGTACAACAGTGGGTTCTATTTTTATATTTATCTTGTGTTTTTCGACTTTGTCCAGGCTCTGCCGTTTCTCCAATTTATTTAAGTCTATTTGATATATCATCAAATTCATCTGTTATGATAGAAGTAGGAACATTCTGTCTAACTGTTGATCCTAAGCATTAATTTGCTTCATAAAACTTGATCCTCCAGCTGGTTTAACTATGGAGCTAAGTGCTAAATGTTTTGAGCAATCACTTTTAGTGATCTATAAATGAACTACATTAATTTATATATCACACGTATTATCTCTAAGCATTGGTCATGTCAATTTACGTACAAAGTCCGAGCATACTGTAAGCCCCAATTGTTTAATAGTTTCAGGAATTTCATTTCTGTCTGTTCTTGTTCAAACAGTATGCCACGGACTGTGTGCACAACATTGTAATTGCATAGTATTTTAATTTAAGAATAGTATGGGTCAATTTGGCCGTATATCATTACCCATGGTGTATATTTTAGAACTGTCGTATGATAGAGAAATGCTAAGTTTTACTTTCTTGGTCGACCGATTGACTGTGGCACGTGCAAAGCGTCGGCAGTAGGAACTCACATACCTTATATTTTGCCTGTGGAAGTCACACATAGCTCTAATTTTTATGTTGATGACACTGCATATTGGCCTTGTCAGTAACCTGTCTTCAGCTGTAGAACTGAAGTCTATAGACACAAGTTAGACCCAATGTTATGGGCTATATGAAGACATGGTTGATCCGGCTCAGCTTCTAACTGGTCAACGTACCATGTTGCGACCTATGTCTGCCCGAATGTGAGATACTTGCTGGATCTTTCGAAGAAAGGAAGGAATATAATAATTCTGTGAAACTAGTTTTGCATTTACTCTATACTTTTTGAGGCACAAAATGTTTTGTAAGAAACGGATGACGTCTTTATATTTCAAAATAACAATTACGTCATTTACGTAACCTCATAAATGATATTCATCATCATAATTTTATATATATATATATATATATATATATATATATATATATATATATATATATATATATATATATATATATATATATATATATGTTAGTATATATATATATATATATATATATATATATATATATATATGACAGGATCGAAAAGATACATGAATCTCTAATGAAAACTGAATCAGTAAAATAATAAAATAAAATAGAGACAAACAGTCATAGATACAATTATATTTTATAAAGGATATACAACATATCATTTTTGTAAATTAACATTTTATACAATTTTATATAATGCTTTGGTATTAAGGCCATCAGGATACAAAGTATCTAACTTATGAATCCAATAACTTTCTTTTATCAGTCTATTCATGTCTCCATGCATAATATATATTGTCACGAAAGAAAAATCGAGCAGAGAGTGATTATTTGTATTAAAATGTATTGAAATATTAGAGGAAAACAGAGGATCTCTATAAAAAAAATTATATGAAAGCGATGATTATTCATTCTCTTAGAAACTTGTTGAAGTGTTTGTTCAACATATTGCAAGTTACATTTTGTACAGGTTATCAAATAAATCACATCAGTTGATAAGCAGTTAGTGTTATAACGTAGAGAAAATACTTCTTTTGTATTGGCGCTACTAAAATAAGTACTTTCTCTTATATTTGTACATTCAGAGCACAGATATCTGTTACATTTAGATGATGAAAAATATATTTTTTATTTTCTGTCTGTTTAGTTCTAATTAAAAACCTTTCAAATTTTTGGGTCTTCTATAAGCAAGAATTTGTATATTTTTTGTAAAGTGTTTTTACGCTGTTTTTATTTGATAAATTTAGGATACTCCAATATTTATTAATTAGAAGGCCTATATTAGGAAATGAAGGATTATATTGTTTTTGTGACAGGAATTATATTTTTCTCTATTGTACATTTTGCACAATGAGTACGTCCATTTTAATCGAGACAACAGAAAATTTGGAGTAGAAAACACAAATATAAATAAATGTGTACTTGCTGCTTTATTGTTTATATAGTTGTACCAATAACATCTTTTACTGTCGGATTAACTGTCTATCAAGAAATTAAGTTGATAATGAGAAACAGGATATTAATATTCGACTATCAAACACTGTTCAAAATTACACAGTTGATGAAATTAGCAATCGTCAACTTTTTATTTTTTGTATCTCCGTTATCGATTGCATACTAGCATGTTGTGATCTATTTTCATTGTCCTTCATTTATCTACTGTTTGACAAATGAAAGCATTGTCTCTAATGTTGAGCTTCTTAAAAATCAGAAGAAGCATAAGGAACAATATGATCACTGCCTAAATTATTCTAACGCACACCGTACGGTAAAAATATATTTGTGATACATCAAGTATGATCAATGAATCATTTTAAGTTATGCCTCAATGCTTTCAAAATTATATTTCCTGCTAATTGAGATATCTTGTCAATTTGTGGTTGTGATATCTTTGGTTTTTAAATAATCACACATTATGATCTGTTTACTTCTTTCCATTACTTTTGCTGTAATCTGTACGCTGTCACCAATCTTTCATTTACTCATTATGACAAGGACTACCGTCTATACTCACTTATAAATCGAATCAAACGGCAAACAACAATGATCCTGCAGATGAGGGTCTATGTTGTTTGTTCTACTGATTAAGAAACTGCACATAATGCGCCGGCAGATCTGGGTATGTTCAGTTTGCAGTTGGACTCAACTTGTATATACAGTAGATATGTAAAACATTTTTCTCTTCTTGATATCTCGCACAAATCTTAACACCCATGACTTTTATATATCCAATTACATTTCAAATTAATTAATTAATTAATTAATTAACACAAAGCAAGTAACCTTAACATCTGACAATTAAACAAAGTAAACATGAAAATAAAAACATGATTGACAAATCACTATAGAAACTTTACAAATTTATTGGATTCATAAATAACTGAACTTGGCTGAAGCTTGGAAAAGGTTGAAAAGACTTGGCAGATTAAAAGAAAAGAAGAATCGGAAACATCCCACGATGAAAGAAGTTAAAACGAAATAGAATATTTAGTAGGTGGTGACATATCTGTTTTAAGTATGTAGATTATTTGGTAGAAAAGGAAAATTGTTTCTGTTTTAAAAACTGATGAAATGATACCGCTTGTACTATACAAAAAACAAGGTTAGAAACCCCAAAATCAACAACAATGATGAGCATCAAGATGAACCATATCTTTATTTTACAACCCATTTTAAAATATATTTTAGCTTTTTTTTCAGCTACAAAAATATCAAGAAGAAAACTCGGCAAAGATGGTCTATAATTCTGATTACTCGAAGAAGACAACCCAAAAAAGATCGTCCATAATTTTGCTCACTTGAACAAGACAACTCATCAAAGATGGTTGATACTCAAAAAAAAAATGTTATTTTTGGCAACCTGAATAAAATCTTAGATGAAAGACACGAGAAAGCAATTGTGTATTTTTACATAATGTAACAACTCTATATTAGGAACCTGAAGCAAAAGCCTTATTATTTATGTCACAGTTTACTCAGTGTCGTTAAAATCTATTACTTATTCATTTTAGCATTGGCCACACAATAAAAGGAAAACAAACATAAATGAAATTATCGTGCATGCCATTTTTTGCAGTACATATTTGACATAGTACTACTCAAGTCTCAACTTGCAAACCCTTATAATAGCAAATTTGATTTAATTTTTAAAAACTTCCCTAATTATCTAATAAATATTAAATCATCTCCGTCGTGTGTTTTACATAACGTAGTATCTAACTGAATAGATAAACGACAGTAACATCGACTAAATATAGAAGATAAAGTTTAGAAATGTAAATTTATGTTCATAGATTGAAGAAAGCATTCTCTGTTACGTACTGACATAATATGTAATATGCCAGTGATACCTAATATGCTTTTATAAAAGTGTTTTTGTTAGTGGTTTCAGAGTGCATTAATTTGCACCAATGAGTCTGCCATTTCAGCATCAAACCAGCGGCTGGATATCCTGATAAAAGAATCTAATTCAAAGCTTCTAATTACAGCAAAATAATGACTCCCCAAAGTATTAAGTCGAAAAGAAACATAACTCTTTTAAAAGTCTATATTTCAATTATTCATCACTTCAAAAGTAATTCATACGAGTTAGTGTGTATTCTGTATTTAATCTTCTGTTAATATGCAAATTATTCTGTTTGATATTTGAATTAATGATAATTTGGAAAAATTTATGATATTTATCGCAGTAGGAAGACACTGTGTGGGTGTGAATAATGTAAAAAAATGATAAAATCACGGCTTATGGGAATAAAATGAAAAAGTTCCCTTATGTTCTGAACGATATTAACAGCCCAGTGCCACGATTAAATTGTATAGGATGAATAAATATTACAGAAAACAGGTGCGCATTTAAACCTAATTCCAAACTTTAAAGACTACAGGTCGGTTGACTTTGTTAGAATGATAGCTTTATATATATAAACTTTTCGACTGCTGACTTCACCCAGATAATATTTAAATTTTGGCTGAATGACAAGTTCCCAAACATGCTTGGATGGGTGGGTGGGTGGGGTGATGTCTTCATGTTCATAAATGTAATAAAATATATCTAAATTTCAAGAGCTTTAGAAAAAAGAACCCATGTTTGTGATGGTCAGTTGGTGAAAAATCGCCAATTAGACAGTAGTATTAACCTTGATTAATTTGTGTCTTATTTCTAATATAATTACGTCATGTCAATTGAAATTAAATTGAACAATATACAATCTGAGACATTATTTGTACAAGCTAAAGTTCGTTTCTTAAAATTATTGTGAATTTTGGAACTTCTTTTTATCGATGTAGTAACGCAATTAATTGCATTGACACAGGATGGAGAAAAAGTCCTTGCAAATCTTCTTAAAAAGATAGATATCTTCTATTTATTGCAACATATATGCAGAAAAGTATAAAATAAGCAAATTGTATATGTATGGAAAGATCAGTCTTTCGCTTGTCCAGTCCGACATGTCTGAGGTACATATGTATTGGCACGTGTTCCTTTACATGCATGTTTAAAGAAAGGTTAAGACCTTTCCGTGAAAGATGACCAATTCGACAATGGAGTCGTGGGTTTGAGAAGTACAGGGTAATGCTAAATTGCTCGGCGACGGAGATCAATGACAAATTCACAATGTCTATAATCGACGACCAGATCTCTGTCTAGAGACCAGGACATTTTCTAGCACAGTGACTAGGGAAAAACTAAACATACATGGTCCAAACATAACGTGCAAAACAGAGAATGTAATTTATCTCATCACATGTAAGATCTGTAGCCTTCAGTATGTCGGAGAAACTGAAAAGCTACACAAAAGAATCAACCTTCATAGATCTGATTGGGTGACAAAGAAGCTGTACAGAAGCCCGGTCGAAGAACACTTCTCCTCCCCTGGCCACACTTTCAGTGATATAACACTTATTGCAATTGCTCACAACCCCAACTGGAGTTCCGAAACCAGGAAAGAAAAGGAATCTTACTGGATACGCCGCCTTAGAACATTGAAACCAAGAGGTTTAAACCAAGAAGACTAGAAAAAGACAGCCATGCACAAATAAAGTTATATTTTGCAGCCGACACATTTTCTTTTAAATAATTCTCTAAATTTGCTTAATAGCCTACAATTACTACTATAACAATGAAATATCCGGGATATAATTTGCGCTTATATAAATGTACATAAAATAACAGATGTCGTTAAGGCTCATCGATTTCTAGGTCAATACAAATATTTTCCAGTATCCGCAACAAGTTGATATAAACTAGTTGAAACATAATAAATTTAAAGGTATAATTCGTGTAGAAACAGCCATGTAAAGTTTTGCAAACACTACGGTTTTTCTGTTTTATTTGTTTGTCTTGTCTGTGTTTTGTATACGCCTTTGAAAAAGCGCTCAGGCTAGTTAGATACTAGTTTTACACTGTTCGTTGTCAGTTTATTGCATATATATATATATATATATATATATATATATATATATATATATATATATATATATATATATATATATGTGTGTGTGTGTGTGTGTGTGTGTGTGTGTGTGTGTGTGTGTGTGTGTGTGTGTTAAATGTTTTAAAAGGAGATGAATTCAGCGGTCTGCAGTAAAATATTTTCTGCAGGAATATACAATATTTGTCATCTCTTGTATATTCACTACATAGAAATGTGCATTTCTTTCCCCTCAGATTTTCCTGGATTTTTAAGGGAAGAAGACTCATATTTACCTGCATCTATCTTATCTCTTTGTGTCAAACTGACATTCGTCAAACAGCAACCTAAACAAGTGTATTTAACTGATAAATAAGATCAAATAGGAATGTTCAGTCAACTTTTAACGAATTGATTGCCTTAGTAACTGGATCATATATAGATTCCTCGATCAATTAATAAACCATTTTAAATATATCCTCAGAATGACTAGATGATTGTTCGAACCAATTACTCGGCTCGTTAACAATGTAACAGACTAGAAAAACGATATGCTCCAAACTTAACTTAATGAGGATGTCATCTGATCTGTGTTTATAGTCCTTGAAAATAATTTTATAAATAAAATAGTTTACCACTTCCCTCCTTCATTACTTTTTTCATATGTGACAGGGGAGTGTTTGTAAATTTTTAAGACAGTTGATTAACCCGCTGCTCGGTTAATTGATCATAAACTTTAATCATGAAATAGATACCTTAGTATAAAAGAACGTTATTCCGGCTAAAAGTAATAAGTCTAAGTTGTCTGATGAATATCCATTCACTAATTCAGTTCCATTATAATATTTTATGGGAAAAACATCACACCGGTTATAATTTTAAATAAGTATTACCTTAAAATACTTATTACAAAACGATATCCTTGATTGAATAGGTATGAATTGAAAACGATCTGAATTTAATTACATTTTCCTGGACCTCTATCAAAAGGACCCGATATGATAAAAAAAAAAGATAATAAATTTTCATCTCCAAAGAAAAACTGGTAACCTGAATTATTAAAGGTGGCAAATATACCGATAAATCTATCAGAGGGCTGTCAAAAAGCAGTCATAATGTATAATGTTGTTACAAATTGAAACTGGGGTAACACTTCAACGTTATCCATACAAAAACGTACATAATTTACGTTCTTGCTCATGAATTATCTTGTCATATAATGGTCACATATATTTGCAAAGTCATGGTGATAATGGTCTAATTCAGTTTCAGATGTACTTTTATAATTTCACGAGAAATGGTCCCAAAAGTTTGTAAGAGAGAATTTGTTGGAGAGAAAATAATTATTTTTTGTATTTAATAAGAAACAGAATGGTGTTGGCAATGAATGACAACTCATTAAATTAAGCCCAGTAGCAGTTAAGACTTACAAAAATGGTACTAACAACTGCCTCGCTTGGCGTTCAACATTAAGAGGTTAGTGTTAGGACTGGTCGACCTGGTGTCAGGATAATGTGACTGGGTGGGACATCATGCTACATGTCCGCGGCATGATGCCCCAGTGCTAGACATCACTATAAACTGCCACACTGCAGACATCGTAGCGATATGACTGAAAAATTGTTAAAGCTACGTTAAAAATCCAAATCACACCCACCCACACCCAGTAACAGTTACTATATAAGACATGATGTGCGGAATCGATTCATCTAATAGCTGTGACATCATTATAAATACACCCAGTATCTTAACAAACGACATGGGGAAAATAGGAATCTATGACAAAAATTATATATATATATATATATATATATATATATATATATATATATATATATATATATATATATATATATATATATATATATATATATATATATATAATATCCACGATTTGGGAGTATATATAAATAAGTGACAATACAAAATGTTTCCACTTCACGAGTGAAATATTTCCATATATCTACACAACCAAACGTAGATTTTCTTTTCATTATACATTTTTTTTAATGTAAGAACAGACGATCTGTATCGATGGTTTCTCTGTTCTGTGTCAATACGAGTAACGGCCTCATTACTACATCGACAAAAAGAAGTTCCAAAATTTACAATAATTTTAGGACAGCGAACTTTTACAAATTTATCTTGTACATATAAATCTTCAGGTTGTGTATTTTGTCAAATTAATGACTGGTCTTAAACAAAAATGAAAATATTTTTATTTTGGTCAATACATGTCTTGCACAGATGGATACAGTGAAAAGTTTTGGAGGTGGGATAATGTAGAAAACAACAGTAACGTCAACAGATTTCAGAGCGTAACATCTTCAAACGAAAGAGTTTAATGATTGTGAATTTATTTGTACGGATTTCAGTTCTTTAGTTTGTTCGTTTCTGCATACAAAACGTCATATTTTTGCATTGGCAAGCTTGCAGTCTAGTGTGGTAACAGACGCTACACCCAAATTTTGATTGTCACTTAATTTGGCTAGCAATCAACACTCATCAATGCCCCATTTTTCCATCGTCTTCAGACATGATTAGCATTGTCTTAAGAATTAGTATCGCTACTTGAACAATGTTATTACAATATTTTACCAAGCGTTTTTCCTAAAAAATCTGTCCGTTTGCAGTAGAGTGTGAAAGTCATATTATGCTGCACGGGTGAAGGAATATCGAATAGCAAATAGTAAATTCGGTCTCAGATAATTTGTAGGATTCATGTGGTAAACTAATTTTAAAAAGGTCATTACTTGAAGCCTACTTTTTGTTGTTTGGAGCTTGATTTGGGGCATTTGTTGATGGCGCCTCCTTATTGATTAAATAAACATATGCTAGAATCTCATCAGTCTAGACACAGTTCAAGATATGTGCATCTTAACTGAGATAGAGAGAAAAGGAGTACAAGACGAAGAAAAATGAAATAGGCCTAAATATGTAAATACAGATCTGAATAACATATATAAGGGCAGATAGATTTCTAAATGGGTAAAGAAAGTAGTTCCAAATGTGATGTCGCCATTGTAGTGATAGCAAATACTCCAACTGATACAGTTCAATACCTCATTATGTAATATCTAATAAATCCTTACATTTACGATATCTGTCGAAATGTGTATGAGGGGAAATATTCAGATTAAATTAAGTTACAGCGCCACCGTTGAAAGGGTTTAGGAATTCAACCATCATGGTTTGACGTTTGTTACTGATCATTGCCTTTCAAGCATTTCTTTAGATTATAATACTGCTGTTTAGATCCAATGATTTAGTTACACGACACATTTTTACATCCTATTATTGAGACCAGTGTTCAGCTGAATGGCATATTCTGGGGCGGCGAGAGAAGGAGTGACAATTACTCCGGGGGCCAAACTAAGATGGCGACGGCGTGAACTTCTTTTCCTTTTAGATGATATTTTCATGCTATTTCACCTACACCTTGGTCTAACGGTGGCAATTCTTCAAAAAGCTTGTATTTAGGAGAGTGAGGAGGAGTGGTGTAGGCAAGTGACATAAAAACTGTTATCTATAGCAACGTATGGGTGTCACTGGGCAAATTATGCCATTTTTATAAGTCTTTGTTATGACTCGGTCGGGGTTCGAACCCGCGACCTCCCACATCCGAGGCGGACTATCTAACCACTGTGGCCACCGGAGCGGTCCAGTTAACATGGTTCAAGTATTAACCAATACGAGTTAAAATAGAGTTACTCAGACAAACTATTTATTAAACACCTCATTTATCTGTAACAAAAAGTATTGACGTTCGTAATAGCAAGGAAAGCTAGTAAGCGGAAGAGTTAAAACGGTACTGTGAGTGACTCGAGAGATTTGAAAGGTGAAGTTGTGAAATACGAACTAAATGTATTAAAACATAAAAAAACAAAATACTGAGGAACCCATGAAACTTTACCGTCTGAAAATTAAAATGAATTGAAATTTCAGTTGAGAGTAATCTGTCAGTGTTTTCAAGATACAATTTAGAACTGTTTTTGCATAATACATTTAAGATACATTATTTTAAGATACAATCTAAGACTTTTTGCATGTTACATCTTAAGGCACACGACTTTAATATACCATCATGTTTTAATGAGCTAGATGTGTGTGATGAAATAAAATCTAGCAGGAACGAAGCAGGTATGGCAAAATGAATAAGATATTTCGGGTAAAACTGTCGTTTCATTTGCACACACATGCAACGGAAGTAGTCTCAATGGCACTGTATCAAGAGTAACACCTCGCTATTGGCAATGATGACATTTAGTGAGGTGCTATTAAGACATTCTATGACATTCAATTAGCGGCAGGCAGTTAATTACATTAAGTATCAATGACTGACATTCGAAGAGACAGTCAGTGATCTTTAGTAACAGTTTGTTACTTCTTCAGTAAATAAATTGTGTGTGTGTGTGTGTGTGTGTGTGTGTGTGTGTGTGTGTGTGTGTGTGTTGGATTTTTAATGTAGCTTTAAAACAAATTTCAGTCATGTCGCTACGATGTTTGCACTGTGGCAGTTTACGATGCGTAGCACTGGGGCATTTATGCCGCAGACATGTAGCATCATGTCCCACCATCACATTATCCTGACACCAGGCCGACCGATCCTAACACTAAACTCTTAATACTGAGCGCCAAGTGAGGCAGCTGCAAGTACCATTTTTATCATGACTCCGCCGGGGTTCAAACCCTCGACCTCCCGCATCCGAGGCGGACGCTCTAACCACTTAGGTCACCGGAGCGGTTCCTAAATAGTAGTCTATGCTTAGTCACTGCCCAAACTAAAAACAAGACACTTGGAACGTAACGCGATTTGTAAACAGAAAACACCCTAAAGATATTGGCGATTCAGCATACAGCAGCCGAAATTGGAAGACTTTGTGGATGAAAATCCTGCCTAAATCAGATTCATGAATCACAACAGAGAAAGCATGCAATCA